>CAUYPK010023036.1:0-49078 GCA_963574355.1 Loris lydekkerianus
TCCTCTTCTAGGTTTATACCCAGAAGACCAAAAGTCACAATATAACAAAGACATCTGTACCAGAATGTTTATTGCAGCCCAATTCATAATTGCTAAGTCATGGAAGACGCCCAAGTGCCCATCGACCCACGAATGGACTAACAAATTGTGGTACATGTATACCATGGAATACTATGCAGCCTTAAAGAAAGATGGAGACTTTACCTCTTTCATGTTTACATTTATGTAGCTGGAACATATTCTCCTTAGCAAAGTATCCCAGGAATGGAAGAAAAAGTATCCAATGTACTCAGCCCTACTATGAAGCTAAACTATAGCTTTCACATGAAGGCTATAACCCAACTATACCACAAGACTATGAGGAAAGGGCCAATGAAGGGGAAGGGAGGGGGGAGGTTTAGGTGGAGGGAGGGTAATGGGTTGGGCCACATCTATGGTGCACATTTTTATCTATAATAAAAAAAAATAAATTAAAAAAAAAAGAATACTAGAAGAAAGTGCAGAGAAAACTCTTACACAGTTTTAAAACATGAAGCTCCGAGATACTATTGTTTTGTAAAAGTAGATCATACTGTTGAGATTCAGAATAGGCTAGGAGATAACATTGGATTAACAAGCTAATGCTTAAAGAATCAGAAAAAAAGAAGAAAACTTTCTTCTTTGAAATGGTGGCAAATGATTTGCTGGGGAAATCCAAAAAACATCCACTGTGGAACTGAGCATGCGTTCATTCCCTGGGTGTGCTCTCAGCTGCCCCAGTTTACACGGACATCAGCCATGTTGTTGAACATACTCTCTGATAGAAGAACACACCCTTTATGTGCAACAGATCACCATAATTCATGGATCTAAGTGGACTGCTAAAGGATCAATATTTCATTATTTATCCTGGTTTTTAATACTAACATTTCTCCCTCTTTTTTAAAAAAACAGTGTGTCTTATTTCCATTTAGGGTGCTATGACAAAATATCACTGACTGAGTGGGCTATGAACAGCTCACAGTCCTGGAGGCTGGAAGTCCAAGATCAAGACACCAGCACGTTCAGCGTCCAGTGAAGACCTGCAGTCTCTTGTAGTAGAAGGGACAAGGGACCTAAGGCTTCCTGTAATTGATCCCATTTATGAGGGCTAGGCCCTTAGACCCAGTCACCTTCCAAAGACTCCACCTCCTAATAACCATCACCTCAAGGTTAGAATTTCAATCCAGGAATCTTATGTGGGAAGAATGTTCAGACTACAGCAATGTATAAAATGACCCTTTAGTAACAAATACTGGCCAGGTGCCTTGGCTCTACCACCTAATACACATGTGACCTTGGACAAATACCGTATATACTCGAGTATAAGCCGAGTTTTTTGTGCCCAAAAACCCAAACTTGGCACAAATTTTGTGCCGAAAAAACTCGGCTTATACTTGAGTATATACAGTATTTAAAGTCTCCAAGTTTCCTCATATGTAAAATGGAGCTACCAATTCTTACCTTGTAGGATTTCCAGGAGGATTCAATGAAATAATATGAAGTGCTCAGAACCACAGCAGGCTCACAGAGAGAACAAGGAGAAGTGCTAGTACTATTAAGGCTGGGGTGTAGTATTGGGAAGGCACGACTGGTAGTGTTAGGTCTGATGGAGGGTAAACAGGTGGCAAGGAAGTGGCTATGGGCGAATAGAGGGAACTGAATTGTAGCTGGGAACCAAACTGCAGTTAGAAACTGTTCCCTAGTGGGAACATACATTGTAAGGAATTCCTAGGGACCTTTAACTGCCCTTCAGCTCATTACCATCTAATTAGCATAGCACAGGTGGAGCTTTCATGAAGGATTGTGGAGAAGATACATGGGTAGAAAGAGAAACTGCTATGCTGTTATGTAACCAACCTGTTATGTACCCTGTTCTGTAATCTGTTATATAACCCCAACCTGTCAATCACTCCAAAAGGCAGAAGACTACAACCAATCATGCCAGGAGAAAGGCGGGAGAAACTATTGAGCTTATAAAAGGTAAAAGGTAGCATGTGCTCAGACTGCGGGTCTTTCTCCACTCATGGAGACTGACTTGCTCCTCTCTCTTTGTTATGTATTTTCACTTTGCATCATTTCCTTCTTTGCTTCCATTCTTTATGTGACAAACTGTGTAAGATGACTTTGTATTTATGATCAGTCTGTCATCAGCTCAACTTGGTACCAGTAGACATTTTTTTAAGACAGAGTCTCATAGTGTTGCCCTCCATAGAGTGCCGTGGCATCACAGCTCACAGCAACCTCAAACTCTTGGGCTTCAGCGATTCTCTTGCCTCAGCCTCCCATGTAGCTGAGACTACAGGTGCCCACCACAGCGCCTGGCTATTTTTTTGTTGTAGTTGTCATTGTTGTTTTAGCAGGTCTGGGCCAGGTTCGAACCTGGCAGCCCTGGCGTATGTGGCTGGCATCCTAACCACTGAGCTATGGGCACGGAGCCCCAGTAGTCATTCCTGACACCTGCAACCAGGGAACATCCAGACAGACCCAATAGTCAGTCTCTGGGTTGGGCATCATTGGAGGAATTTAGGGCTATCATCTAAGAATAGAATACCAAACACTCTGGGACTGTCTAGGAAAGAGATGTGGAGAACAAAGTTTACTTTAGAAGTTTCCAGTCCTGGTCTTTTGCCGTATTAATACTACCCCAGTCCTGTTAACTGCGCTTGGCTTCTCCTGCTAAGCCATCCTTTACTGTTGTCTATATTTTTATTTTTTTATTTATTTATTTTATTTATTTTTATTGTTGGGGATTCACTGTGGGTACAATAAGCCAGGTTACACTGATTGCATTGGTTAGGTAAAGTCCCTCTTGCAATCATGTCTTGGCCCCCAGAAGGTGTAGAATCACTTACTCGGCTTCTCCCTCTTTCACTTAAAACTAAAGCACAGTACAAGAAAATGAAAACTGCTACACCGTAGTCACTTTGGAGAGGGTAAAAATAATCTCAGATCTGAACTCAGAAACAAACCTAAATCAATTACCTGAAGATGAGTACTCAAGACTAAGGGTAGCAAGCCAAAGAATTGGCTTGTCTCAACAATCTAATCGAGCTCTTTATTGTCGGGGTTAGAAAGAGAATGAGACTTGTATGGTATTGCTGAGACGATCTCTCTAGAGATCCATGCAGGTAGATAGCTGAGACTGCGGTGTGGTTTTTAATTAGGTAAAAACACCTTATGTGATAATTGGAAAAATAAGCAATAAACTATTTAGAGAAATGTGAAGCCACTGAATTCAGAGTGTTTTGGGTAGAAGAAAAAGGAAATCATGGAGGGGCGGAATGCAGCCCTGAGAACTAATAGTTGGTTGTGTGTGTAACGTACAGGGAGTGACACTGGGCATAATCTACTCTCAAATGCCTCTGAAAAATGCTTAAAGCTCTCACGACCAAGGACAAAATGTGGCTGTTGAATGCAAGAGTCACAAACGTAGACCAGGCCTAGGCAGGAAATACAGACGAGTGAAGGCCAGGCCAAAAAACAAACAAGCAAACAAAAAAACCATCAGTGGTGACTGTGACAACCTGGGTAATAAACTCCCATCTAAAGCGAGTACCTGGACCAGGCATAGTGTCCCTTGTATTACCCTATTTTTACATTCTTTTTTATATTTACGTTTTTTAAAAAAAAAAAATTTTATTAAATCATAGCTGTGTACATTTAATGCAATGGTGGGGTACAATGTGCTGCTTTTATATACAATTTGAAATATTTTCATCAAACAGGTTAACATAGCCTTCACGGCATTTTCTTAGTTATTGTGTTTAGACATTTGTATTCTACATTTAGTAAATTTCACATGTACCCTTGTAAGATGCACCAATAAGAATTGTTGTTAAATTTGTCATCAGAAGAAAGAAAAATCTGCAGCACTGTAGAAGCCCATACAAAATGCTCCTCTGGGCTAGATTCAGTTCTCACAACTTATGATTCACAAACATAAAGTTTCAAAAATAACTACACTTTCAAAAATTTTTTGCAAAAGTTTATTCTTTCATAAGTTTACTCTATGTTCTTATGTAGAGTGGTCACCGTTTGTAAAAGCCAAGGTCAAGGACAAAGAAGTGATACTCGGAGATGCTCCTACTAAATGTTCATAAGCTTAGGAAACACTGTCGATGAGACAGGTGTAAGGAAAAATAAACTTAGAGCAAAGGAAGGAGTCACTAATCAGCCAGCACAAAGTGTTCCTGGGGCGCGGACATGCAAGCAGCATTACAAAAGTCAGGCTTCCGATGCAACCCGACCCATCTGTGTGAGGCAACATCCTCAGTTTATCTGAGGCAGGCGTTACAAATGTACTTAAAGAAATTAGTTGCTCTCTTATAATTGTTCTGTTACTCAACATCCACACAACCAATGAATCTCAGTGCTCGGAGTTTTCCTGCTGATGTTCTAGAAGGAACCCATGACCAATGCCACGGCCTCTGTCTGATGTGCCAGGCTCTAAGAAAGAGATTTGACACACAGAATTATATTGATTTCTCACAAGAAACCTTTGGTAAAATTAGATTTTTTAAGTTTTGCAAGAAAATAATAATCCAAAGTATTTGCATATATTTGAGAGATAAAAACCTAAAGATAAATCACTCTGCCTGTGTGCTCTTGTGCACTGGCTTGTTACCTCGGATTGTAAATAAAATAATATTCCCAAGGCCATGGAAGTATGCTTCTGCCAGGAAGATTTGTAGAGATTGCTTGACATTAAAGTATGGAATTGGTTGCTTTAAATATTTCTATTTCTATTTTCAATCTACTTCTCTGCATATATAGTTTGACATTAAAATAGATTTTTTTATACAATTCAAATTAGTTGTCTCAAGTAAATGATGATTTTCAAACAAGACTCCCATAAAGCTGATATTTTCAAAATGATTTTTAGTGCCACCATCACCTTTACCACTCCCATAATCACTACCACTATCATCACCAGCACTGTCATCACCACCACACTACTAGAACCATCACCATTGTCACTACTATAACCACGACCACCGTCACCACCACCACCACCTCTACTACAACCATCACCACTATCATCTCCACCACCATCCCCACTACCACAACTACCATCTCCACCATCACTACTACAACCATCACCACCACCTCTACTACAACAATCACCTCCACCATCTCCACCACCATCACCTCTACCACAACCACCATCTCCACCATCACCACTACTACAGCTATCACCACCACCATCTCCACCACCACCTCTATCACAACTACCATCACCACCACCATCTCACCCTCGCCACTACTACCACCATTACCACCACCTCCTCTACCACCACCACCCTCACCACAACCACCGTCACCACCACCACCAACTCTACTACAACAATCACCACCACCTTTACCACCATCACCACCACCAACTCTACTACAACAATCACCACCACCTCTAACACAATCACCATCTCCATCACCACTACTACAAGCATCACCACCACCACCTCCACCACCATTACCACTACCACCTCTACCACAACCATCATCACCACCATCACCAACACTATCTCCACCACCACCTCTAACCACCACCACCATCACCACCACCACCTCTACCACAACCACCATCACCACCATCACTACCATATCTCCACCACCATGTCTACCGCCACCTCCATCACCACCATGACAGCCACCATTACCCCAACATCTTCATCAACACCATCACTACCACCACCATCACAGTCATCACAACAGGAGCCTTCATAAAACTAGAGAGATTTTCTTTACATAAGCTAAGAGCAGAGGCTTTTGTTTCTTGTGCATTCTGCATAGCATATTCGTCAGTGTTGTGCTTACAGGGTATTTAATCACTTCTAATTGAAAATAATAATCTCAGTAACATTTAGTACAAGTGCAACCTAAAATTATATTCCAAAATAATTTTAAGAATAAAATTGCTTTTTTCGCCCATGCTCAAATGCAGTGAATAAAGACATTTACATGATTTTGAAAATATTATTAGAGAACAGTTGTTCTTCCAAAAATATATTTGAGAGCAAATCAGCTCTTAAAATTATAAATGGAAACATTCCCTGGAATTGTTTGAATAATATTAATAGTACTGTGTTTGCATAATTGTATTAAGGGATATCTAAACACAGCTGACAAAAGGTTGAGAGAGAGATGGCAATAATAAAAAAAATACATTTCAAAATGAAGACTTGTTTTTAAGACATTAGGTTTTTATTTAAAAATGCTGATATGGATACACAACTATGAATACAGACTAGGAGATACTCTCTACTCACAAGCCTGTTCAAAAATTATACATAGTAACTAAAACACCCTAGGCCAACATTTCTCTTTATCTTCATCATTCAAATATACGTTAGAGCATCTATAACTCTTTTTTATCTAAACATAGAGTTGAGTGAACAACATGGGGCCGGTTGCCATCTCCCCACACTGCATGAGCTACACTTGGTTTACAGCATCATGACTGCAAAGGCCCACGGAGGCCTGGCGGGTAGCATGCACAGGAAAGCAGGCCAGCATAGTAACACACGGTGCAAACAGGGCGATCAATGGTCATTAACACAGGCAGACAGGAGCAAACTCATAGGGACCGCAGTGAACTGGAACACCCCTTGCCCACCTAAATGGGGCAGCTGAACTCTTGTCATGCAGGAAAGTAGGCCAGATCGATTAATTCCCTAAGAGAAAATAAAGTCTGATTTTTTTTACTCGAAAGCCCCTAACCTTTAAAAAGTTGGTGATAAATTTGTGTTTTATAAAAATGTGCACTCCAAACAAACTACACCTATGTCCTGCATTCAACCCATAGGCAGGCAGTCTCCAATCTCTGGGGGAGACTTCCACGCAGTGGCCAACAGCCCCGGTTCGTATGGTGCAGGGCCAGTACCTCTGGCTGTGCCAAAAATCTCAAGGGAGACTTCTGGGCCTCCTGACAGACTCCAGTGCCTGTAATTGCTGAATGAAGGGTAAAACACACTCAGGACCACCAATTCTAGAAATTAGAGTGCCTGAAAAGTCAACACAGTGAGTCTCACATATGTGCATGTGTGTTTGTGTGCACATGTTCATGGGAGCACGCACACGCACTTACTCTGGCGTCCCAGGGAAGGGGAGGATTTCTTGACTGAGACCATTTCCTCCTTTTCCCTATGTCTGATCACACACCTCTCCCTTTCCCCTTCCTGGGAGAGAGACAGTGTGGAGAGTCAATAGCAGGAAATTTTGTAGCAAATGTTAGCAGCTCAGTAGAGGTGGAAGGAAACAACCCCCCTCCCAGAAATCCCAGAAGCTGCTGCCAGAAGGTCCCTCTCCCATCCTCTGGCTGCAAAGGCTCGTCATGGTTTCAAAAACTACCAACTTTATTAATTAAATTATTAATTCCATCAACGAGTGACTCGGGCCATCTGCTCAACGTTTGGAAACCGCCTTTCTTCAGGGAGAGAATGAGGACAATATTACGTCCATCTCCCAGGATGGCAGACAGAATTCAGTAAGATAAGGCACAGGCAGGTGGCAGGCACGAGGCGGGTATTCAGGAAAGGGCAAGGCATAGGTGCTGTGTATTATGCAATATTATGTTGGTGAAACACAAACTTCCACGATTCCTCTCGGGAGAGTCAACAGTCATGGAAGAGAATACAAAATAAATCAGCAGTCTCCAGTTTCCCCTTTGCTTATACAGAGTCATAATTTTACACTGAAAATTATTCTAACAGCTGTTGGACTTCAGACAACTGTGAGGTGTTAGAACTACAATCGCCACGGACCAAAACACCTGAAAATACCATTTTCTTTCCCTCTGTATAGTGCCCATTTTTCTTTCATATATAAAGAATACAGGGCAATAACTAAGTTGATATAAGCCATCTCTCTGCAGCCCTGCAAACCACGTTCTTTTAAAGCACCTGACCAGGAGAAGACTGAAATTCCCTCCATTCCCTTCTAGCTTCCCTCTGCTGAAACATTTGTCCACACCAATCATAACTTCCTTGATTCTAAAGGAAATGAAATCTAAGCATGAACAGCCACAATGAATACCCATTTAAAGCTTTAAACATAAATCTCCAACCTGAGGTTCTCCCCTTGTTCGTCACTTAGACAAACTTCAATGGGTTATTAACAAGTTGCAATTCTGACTCTTTTTTTTTTTTTTTTTAATTTTTATTTGTTAGTTTAAACAAAGGACTTTTTTTTTTTTTTTTCACAGATCTGGAGGGTGGAATTTCAAGATGAATGTGGTACTGTTAGTTTCTGGTAAGGATTCTCTTCCTGGCTTGTAGTAAGTCTAACGCTTAGATTAACTCTCATCAGATATAAACAAGGTTAAAGTCACCATGCGCAATAGCTATGGTTATAAATACATTTAAATAAAAACATCAAAATAATGTAACTGCTAAAATAACTAAGCCAGAAACTGCTTTTTACATTATCTGTGGTGTTATACTGCCCTTTAGTGTCCAAACACATGAACTGTTAACAAAATTTTTTCTGCTCAAGAAATGTCTTTATATGGTCAGAGTGAATAAAATAGTTATCTTTTTCTTTCTTTTTTTTTTTTCTTTTATTTTGGAACATTGCAGGGAAAGTGATGCTAAGGGTTGAATTCATATGTTGAAGTCTTAATTCCCAGTACCTCAGAATAGGATCCTATTTGGAAACCCTTACTGCAGATGTAATTAATTAAGGTGAAGGTCTGCTGGAGCTGTGTGAGTCCCTAATTCAATGTAAATACTGGCCTTATAGGAGGAGCATTTTCTTTTCATCTTTTTTTTTTGAGACAGGGTTTCACTCTATCATCCAAGCTAGAGTGTCATGGCATCATCATAGCACACTGCAGCCTCCAACTTCTGGCTCAAGCGATCCTCCTGCCTTAGCCTCCTAAATAGCTGGGACGACAGGAGTGCACTATCTCACCTGACTAATTTTTCCACTCTTTGTAGAGATGGGGTCTCGCTCTTGCTCAGGCTCATCTCAAACTTTTGGCCTTAAGTGATCCTCCTGCCTCAGCCTCTTAAAGGGCTGGGATTACAGGTGTGAGCCACCACATTCAGCCAAGAAGAGGAAATTTGGAGACTGACACATACACAAAAAGCATGCCATGTGAACAGAAAGTGAGAGATCAGAGTGATGCTTCTATAAGCCAAAGAATGCCAAGTATGGCCAGCCAACACTAGAAGGGACGGGAGCAGCATAGAGCGGACTCCTTCACAGCCCCAGAAGCAACTGGCCCTCCTAACAACTTGATCTTGGACTTCTAACCTCCAGAATTAGGAGACAATAAATTTTTGTGTTAAAACCACCAACATCCTAGTACTTTGTTACAGAAATTTTAGCAAATGGGCATAGGTTTGTGTTTTTCAAACAAAGAAAAATATAGAAAAACAAAAATTATAGAAAAACACACTTATCTCACTTGAACTAAACGGATAAGAAGGATTAAAACCTAACAGATTATTATTAAATCAAACCTGGAGATTTTTTAGTAACATCAGTTAATGGCTGCACTTTTTTCATGGACCCGAAGTCGTAGATGGTTTTAGAGACAAACTCTAAAGCATAGGACATTCTATTAAAATATTACTTAAATTCAAGAAGGGGGGAGGTGGGGAGGAGCTCGGTAAGTTCCCCCCAGTAGGTACCACTGGGGTGGTATATGGCACATACCTCCTGGGCAAAGGACTCAACTACAACTTGAACTTTACCTTTATGTACCCTCCTATTAATTCGAAATTAAAAAAAAAATTAAACATAATTATTATATATGTTCTGCTAACCAGAAGAAAAGCAAACATACGGCTTTATTCATTTTACATGTGTGACAGTTATCTCATAAGGCACAGTGGCCAATTCTTGATTGTATGAGAGCTGTTCACACAGACCCTGGATTACCTGGGCTCTTATCATCTCTCATCACCTTTTCTGCCTTGTTCCTTGTTGTTTTACATTCTACATACAGAATAGTAAATGAAGCCTTTACAGGACACCTCCTCGACTTCTAAGATGGAACAAGGAGTCGTGACAATGCCCCAAGAGCAAGTGGATCTCTGACAGGCCCCTGTTCTGCACTAATAGTAGAACTGGATTCTCCCAACCTTGATTCTGCACTCCCAGGGCCTTCCTAAGCTCGCTCTCTCTCTCACTGACAGTTGTGTCTTCTCTAAAATGAGATTATACCAAATGAGGAATTCCTCTTCTAGCTCTTTTGTTTTGCGACTTAAAAAGGACGCGTGCCTAGGGCCAACTGAGGAGGCAAATGTTTACAGTGAGCCTGCTGTGACCCACGCACACTGAGCAGCTCCCACACTTAGTACTGTGGGCAACAGTGGAGGCATTTTAATCAGCAGTTCATTAGAAATGCTTATTGAATGTTTAGGGAGGGGAGGAAACTTAATAGGAAGCTTTGCTCAGCCATGTTTTGTGGATGTGAAGATTGGGATTGTCAAGAAGTGATTTATGCAGAGAGGTTAAAGGTAATTACTCAATTTCTGGCTTTGTTGTAGTCAATGATAACTTAAACCTTCAACATCCTAGGTGTTTCCAGACCATGAAATGGTTAAATTATTATTATGCTATTATAACAACTTGGAAAAAACAATTCTTTTAGATAGAAAAATACTTCTAGAACCAGGACATAATAATTACATTATTACTACTCTATTATAAAGTTAAATTTGGGGAAGACCATCTTTTTTAGATTAAAAAATACTTTAAAAAATGCACTGAAATCCTATTGTATTAAATTATAGGGAGATAATTGAGAATAATGAACAATTATTTTGGCTCATCTTCTCTGCAGAACTTTTGGAAATGAATTAAATTTAGAAGATGAGGGGGTGTCTAAAATTGCAGAATTGAAGACATTCAGAAGGAATATGCTGTGAAGTGCCAGGTTTTGAGAATTTATAATATTAGGGTTGTGTGGGCAGAAGAAAAAGAAACAATTTTAACTAACAATGAAACCATAGAATCCCAGGAGCAAACATTGTGCAGAAGAAGAAACCAGCATGAAACTCGGGGAATGCATGGTTTAAGAATTCAGGCAATGCTAGAATTTTATTAATTTTTTATTCTTTAATCTTTTTTTAGAGACAGAGTCGCACTTTGTCACCCTTGGTAGAGTGCCATGGTGTCACAGCTCACAGCAACCTCCAGCTCTTGGGCTTAGGTGATTCTCCTGCCTCAGCCTCCCGAGTAGCTGGGACTACAGGCACCAGCCATAACCCCCGGCTATTTTTTGTTGCAGTTTGGCCAGGGCCGGGTTTGAACCCACCACCCTCAGTATAAGGTGCCGGCGTCCTACCCACTGAGCCACAGGCACCGCCCAATGCTAGAGTTTTAAATCCTCCCTCTTGCTCTCCTACTTAGCAGGCTCATTTTGCTACCTAAAAGTCTGCCTTCGCAAAGCCGTTAAATCAGCTAAACAAATTACACCAACGCATGTGGCCGAAAATACTTATTCTAATCTCACAAACTCAAATCCTTGGAAACAACTCGCTAGAATGTGTTTTTTATTTTGCTCGCATCCAAGTTTTCCTACATACAAGAAGGGAGCACCCAAAGGAAACATTCCTGGAGGCTACAACTTCCAAGGATTTCATAAACGGAGTTCCATGCGTCAAATCTGTTTTTGCATGGCCCTTGAGCTAAGAATGGTTTTTACATTTTAAAATGGGGGGGAAAAAAAATGAAGAGGAGAGTTACATTTTGTGTCAGGTGAGAACGGTCAGATATTTAAATTTCAGTGCCCACACTCATTTGTTCACGGGCCTCCAACAGCTTTCGAGATGCAGACACAGTTGAGCAGATGGGACACAGATCAGATGGTGACAGAGCCTGAAATATTCTCTCTCTGACCCTTCTCAGAAAAAGTCTGATCATTGACTTCAGTCATAATTGAAGGTGCTTTGATGTGAAATCAGCAAGTTCCTTTCATATCACATCCTAGAAGACGAGGTTCTGAGGTCGCCGGTGTAGTTCTCGATCTTTCCTCCTAAAGACCAGTTGAGCTGCGTCATTCACGACGCTGACAATTTTTATAATGATATAAAACTGTATTCTCATGTATTTTTATTTTGGAATATTAAGGGGATACAAATGTTTTTATTATAGGGATACCTTGTATAATGCATTTAGTCAGGGCTTCTAAGTATACATACCCATCTTTCATCAGTGAAAGAATATTCTGGTATATGCTCACAAATCGCAATGAGGCAGGCCAGGGGTGTGTTGACCACGGATCTGTATTCATGTGACCAGCTCCACAGATTCTATGACTCAAATTTAATTGAGTTAACGTGAGCATCTGGAGATTCTGTACTGTGTACACAGGGCCCCGATTACATCTGACGCTGCCATGCTCTTTTTTAGCCAAATATTATTTACTTGCATGGTTCCAAGTGATGTTTCATGTTTACAAACATTTACCTTTTGTGGGATCTCGGAAATTCCTATTTAGGGAAACCTCAAAATGCCCTCCCAGGAAGGGCAGTTCATTAGAAAGCAGATAAAGTACAACCAAGAAACCGCACTGCTTCCTCCCCTCTCCAGGAGAGCTGCCAGAAGCCTCTGAGAATCAACCCACACTTGAGTCCTCTATTCCCAAGTCCCTTCCCCTCATCGGTGCTGGGTAGAGCACTTACTTTCTTTTCTCTCTCCCTATTTTAAACCGTTTTCTTTTGTATTGTGCCCGACTTTAGAAATACTGTTCAGCACGATACAGAAACAGATGCAACAAAATGATTTAAAAATCAAGAACAGTAAGGAACCTCTCAAACCCAAAGGGAGGAGGGTGCTAGGGAGAGTTCCTAGAGGTCAGAAACAATATTACAGGAGCTAAGGAACAGCTGAGAAATAGAGAGCTCAGAGCGAGGGGGACAATTTACAGCAACAAAGCAAAGAGACGGAAGAAAGAACTCTGTGAACAGACAATGCATTTAAAAATGGAAATGAGTTGCTACCCAGTAGGGTGGCCATTATTAGTAAACAAACAAAACCCCCCAAATACCAAGTGTAGGTGAGGATGTGGGGACACTGGAACATCTGGGAAATGCTGGGAGGGACGCCCAGCAGTGTGGCTGCAGTGGGAGTCAGCACAGTGGCCTCTCTAAATATCAGACTTGGAATCACCGTATGATCCGCAATTCCAGCTCTGAGTACAACTGCAAAAGGAATGAAAGCCAGGGCTTGAACTGACATGTGTACACCCATGTTCAAAGCCACACTAGTTACAATAGCCAAACTGTGGAAAAACATTCCAGATGTCCTTCGATGCTGAATGAATAAACAAAATGTAATATGACCACGCAATGGACTACTATTCAGCCTTAAAAAGGAAGGAAATTCGGAAGCATGCTACAAGGGGGCAGAACCTTGAGGATGTTATGCTGAGTGCAATAGTCAATCACCAAGGGTCAAATATTGCGTGATTTCATTCATGTGAGTTGACCTAGAAACTCATAAAGACAGAAGCGGAGGGGTGGTTTCCATTCCACGCAGGCTGGATGAGATGGAAACAGGGAGTTAGTGTTTAATAGGTATAAAATTTCAGCTGGAGAGGATGAAAAAGTTCTGGAGATGGATGGTGGTGATGGTTGTACAATATAGCGAATGTGCTCAATGCTACAGAGTCAGTGGGGGAGGAATGACAGCAGCAACCAGGGAAGGGCGTGGGGCTCTGGGCCCTCTGCAGAGAATGCCTCCAACTCCTGCCTCCCCCAGCAGAATTTCCCTTTGCTTTTCTTGAATCTCAGATAAAGCTGCTCCTGTTTGCAATGGTTACCATCTACAGCATTCAGCAGAAAGTTAAATTAGCATTAACACCTTGGACATTGAAAATAAAATAATAAGGCCTGGTGTGGTGGCTCACACCTGTAATCCTGGCACTCTAGAAGGCCAAAGCAGGTGGATTTCTTTAGCTCAGGAGTTGGAGACCAGCCTGAGCCAGAGCAAGACCCCGTCTCTAAAAATAGCCACCATGGCACTCTATTGAAGATGACAAAGTGAGACTCTGTCAAAAAGAAGAAAGGGAAGGGAAAGGAAAGGAAAAATAAAACAATAGCATTATATTATGGCCCACACGACTATTGACCTACCTAATGGAATTTCTCTGAAATTCAATTATAAGAGAGCAGGTGAAATTCTTTTCCCGTAAAGAGACAAGTTCAGGTATCACTCCACTAAGTTTCTGATTTACAAACAGTTCTTTCAGTAGATTACAGATTCTCAGCCTTACCGTCTATGAAGAAACAAAAATGAAAGAGCAAAACAAGATGAAAACACCCAGCTTATGATGATCAGGCATAGTGGACAACTCTACAAACACACAGCTACCTTTGGGTGCAGGGCAGAAAAAAAGTAAGGACCCTCCCAACCCCTGGCATTCTCCCACCTCCGTCCTAACCAACAGGCAAACCAACATGAAAACAGAACACTTCCCCACAATTCAAAACAAAGCAAAACCTCTCGTGTAAATTTCCCTGATTTTGGTGTAAAATGCTACAAGTTTGAAGAAGACGAAAATCAGGGAAATTACTACCCTATGTAATGGGGGTGCAGGGACTCAGGGAATCTTCACTTCTCCTGTGACTACAGAATAAGGATGGTTTTAGAATTCTCAGTAGGGACACGCAGTGTTTGTGTCTGAAGTCCTAATCTCATTGATAAGTAGTGGGTTGAATGGCGGCCCCCAAACATGCCCAGGTCCTAATCCCTGCTACCTGTGAATGAGGCCTTATTTGGAAAAAGTTAAGGAACTTGAGACAAGATCATCCAGGCTGGCCCTAAACCCGGTGACAAGTGGCCTGACAAGAGACAGAAGACAGAGGAGAAAATGCTGTGAAGATGGAGGCAGAGATTGGACTCAGGTGGCTGTAAGCCACAGAAAGCCTGGAGCCCACAGAAACTGGGGAGATGAGGAAACATTCGCCTCTGGCATTTTTGGAAGAAATGCACCCACAGTGACGCTTTGATTATGGACTTATGGCCTCCAGAACTGTGAAAGAATACATTCCTGTTGTTTTAAGCCAAGTTTATGGTAATTTGTTAAGGCAGGCCTAAGAAACTGAACCAGTGTGCTCACCAGAGATGGCACGATTCCTCCTGGGGGCCCCACTGTCTCCAGGGAGCACTCATTGGCCCTCCACCCAACACACATACACACACACACACACACACACACACAGCCACTCAGTTGTCAAATAAGCCCAATCAGTGGTGACTTGGCAGTTTGCCAGGGTCTGAATGTTTGTGCCTCCTGGCAAATTCTTAGGTTCAGTCTTAATCCTTAATAGTATGAAGAGGTGGAACCTTGGAAAATGATTAGGTCAGGAGGGTGAGGCCCTTGTGAATGGGATTAGTGTCCTTATACAATAGTTCACAGAGAGAGGCCTTGCCCCTTCCACCCTGTGAGAACACAGCAAGAAGGTCCTATCTATGAATCAAAAACAATTCCTCTCTTAAGACACCTCGAACTTGGACTTGCCAGTCTCCAGAACTATTGAAATAAACTCCTATTCTTTATAAATTACTCAGTCCCAGGTATTCTTTTATAGCAGCACAAAACAAGACAGTTAATTTCACAGATACTTCGGAAGGAAAACTGGCAGGGCTGGGAAGCAGAGGGTGAAGGCTTGTTTCAGAGCCCTAAATGCTAATCGCACGCCTCTGTCAACACACAGGGCAGTGGAAGAACAGAGATGAGATTGGGCAGCCCATAAACACCCAAGGCCAACACTGCAAAGAAAGGGGCCTCAGAGCTACAGAGAAACAAGTTACTCACTTGCTAGGGTAACACAAGTGAGCAAGAGCAAATACTCGGGAATAGATACACTCAGTTCAGTTAAAAAGAAAAGCAAGTTCAATCCAGAGGTTCAGCATCATGTAGTTCAAATACCCAAATGAAGCTGTGTGACACTTTAATAATTGGGTGTCCTCCGTTGGGACAGTCCTCAGGGACACCACTCTCCTGAATAATTTTGGCAATGATGTAGGTAGAGAATGATCAGTTGGCTCCCATATAACAGGAACCCCGAAAGAAAAGAACCCTGGACCCCAAATGAGAGCTCTTGCATTCAGAACAACACACGCACACTTGTTCCCATTTTAGGCTGGATGATGTGACACTGAAGCCGAGGCTCGGAGCTTGATGAGGCTCCCCTGAGAGATGTTGAGATATGAGAAGACAAGAAACTGGGAGCTTTGATCAAGAGTCCACAGTAAAGGCTCTCCAGGGGCCCCTGCTGGCTGTGGAGCTGTCAAGACAACACTGTGGCAAAATCTCATCTCTGTGCCCCCTTTTGTATTGTGACAAGAACAGAGATCAAGTTACAAACTACTCCTGTCTCCTACCAACCAGTAAGGGTCCAACATGGATTTCCCTTCTATGTCTAGACTATGTCCTTCCCACTCACTGAGTGCACTCCCAGGAGCTTCTCCTTTTACAAATGCAGGCTTAAAATTCCCACCCATGGACTGGTGACCTCAGACTTGCTGCCAGCCATTTCTGCACGGCTCAACTCTGCACATCCTTTGCCCTTGGTGGCTCAGCACCAGCACCTCCCACCCCATCTGTCCCCCACCTGGACCACACGCTTGGCCTCTTCCCTTCTCCCTAAGTTCTTTCTGTGGCTCTCAGACATCTTCCAGCAAATTCTTCCCTCATGTGGATTCTCAGTCACCCAAATCCATCAGCCTTTTGAGATGTGGTCTTGACCACCCTCCAGATGGAGTCAAGTCACGAAGGTCCTCAAGCCCAGTAGAGGCATTCTGCCTTGACACGGTGTGGACTGTGGACTGTAGGCTGCCAAACTCACAGAAGTGACAAGGAGCAGGGGGGTCCTAGTGAGGGGCAGGGACACTGGGCTACAGCATTGAGAGACAGAGGGAGAACGAAGCAATGGTGAAGACTGCAGCACAGATGGATTCAAAAGATGGCAGGGGTGGCACCCGTAGCTCAATGGGTAGGGCACCAACCACATACACCAAGGCTGGCAGGTTTGAATCTGGCCAGGGCCAGCTAAACAACAATGACAACTACAACCAAAAAAAAGAAAAATAGCCAGGTGTTGTGGTGGGCGCCTGTGGTGCCAGCTACTTGGGAGGCTGAAGCAAGAGAGTCACATCAGCCCAAGAATTTGAGGTTGCTGTGAGGTATGATGATGCCACAGCACTCTACCGAGGGCGACAACTGAGACTCAGTCTCAAAAAAAAAAAGATGGCGGAGAGCAGAAACAAGGAAACTTTGTGCTTAGTTGTGCATGTGCTCGAGTGCTCCCACCGCCTGAGGACTTCCAAGCCTCTGACGCATCACTGCCTCTTTCTTCCTCTCTGTCCAGTGAACACGACATCACGAGTGGAGTCTTCAAACTGTACAAACACTTCCTATGCCCACCTCTGCTGACTGCGCTTCCTCCTGTCTTTGGAAAATATCACTATTCACCTTGAGTCAGCTCCTAGAACATTCCGGGGCCTGCACCTGAAGAGCTTCTGAGAAGACAGAGAAGGAGAGATGGGAAAGGCGTGAGGCAGGCAGGCGAGGGCAGGGCCGAGGGAGGACAGGCAGAGGAGGAAGGTGGTCAGATGGACGGAGAATGCACTGCATGCTCCAGGCCACCCAGCAGGGGTGCAGGGAACCACCACAGCGCCCCTTCAACGGCTGGCACCTGCGGAGGCCCCCTGGGGAGTATGAGGGGGAAAGAAAACATAACCCATACAGAGGAGCCACAGCTCCTGCTTGTAAGCTTTTGCCTGGGAAGGCCTCCCCACATGCTCAAGGCCCATCTGCTCCTTCAGGACTCAGCCCAGGGACCCCCTTCAAGGAGCCTTACCCAGAGCCTTGGTCTGCTCCCTGATGGGGCCGAGGTGTCTAGTCCTCCAATAGGGCGCACAGGGCTTTTCTACATCAGGGCACATTCCTCGCTGCATTGCAACTGTCTCTTTCCCATCTTGGGACTATGAATAGACATCCGTTGGATTCCCCACACCTAGCCCAGGGCCTGGCAAAGGAAGGTGCTCCATGAGCAAAGGAAGGAAGGAGGAAAGGGAGAAAACAGTGTAGACTTTCCTCCAAAGGCCTGGATGAGAGGAGGAGGAAGAGAGAGCCCAGAGGCCGGACACGCAGGGCCCAGGATGCACCTCTGTGGGCGGAGGTTAGAGGGAAGGAGAAGATGCCGTGAGACTCAAGGTGTGAGGAAGAGCGGACCACGGTGGCCCGGGCCCTGGGGAGAGAGGCCAGGAGCAGAGACAGAGAAAGCCGCTTTCTGAGACTGCAAGGAAAGGGAGGTGTAGGAAAGGTATTGAGGGTGGAGAGGGAAGGAATGTCTGCAAGTTGAATGAGTTTGGACTCTCATTTCTCTGCATAAAATATAGGAGGAAAGATCTGTTGACAAAGTAGCAATTAGAAACGGAAGAACAGAAATAGAAAACAATAACAGAAAAAGTGAGGAAAGTTTAGAATAAATTCCCAGGAAAAAAAAAAAAATCACTAACATTTATTGATCATTTTTGATGAAGCCAAATTGTGACCCTGCCATTCCCTTAAGTTTGTATGTTGAAATCCTAACCTCGTACTTGATAATGTGACTGTTTTTGGAGATAAGACCTTGACAGAAGAAATTAAGTTAAAATGAGGTCACTGAGGTAGGTTCTAGTCCAATCTCGCCACTCTCCTTATAAGAAGAGGGTATTTGGCCACAGATAATGACAGCGGGAGGCCATGTGAGGCCACAGAAGAAGCACCATCTGCAAGTCAGGAAAGGCCTCGTAAGGAGCCTACCCAGAAGACAGCTTAGCCTCGGGCTCCACCCTCCAGAACTGTGAGAGAATGAACTCGTGTGTTTAAGCCACACAATCTGTGTCCCCTTCCTTGTTATAGTGGCCCCAGCACACTCACACACCAGAAATGGTGCTGTGAACTTGAGCCCGGTGATCTCCTTTCAATCAACACCCTTTCGAGGCAGACGCCATTTCCATGCTCAGTCTGCAGTGAGGGGGGCAGAGCCCGGTCTCCGGGGTCACATCACAGCTAGATACATTCCCATCAGTCTGACTCCAGAGGCCCCAACCCTGAATGCCGCATCACTAAAGACAAGCTCAGAGCTGGAGTCAACCCATCTGTAATTGGAACCCCCACTTGAGAGGCATCATGGGTCCCCTGGGTTAACTGATTTCAGCACCGGGAAGCTGCAAAAGCCAGTAGCAGAGAGGGCAAGTGGGGCTGGAGGTGTCAAGGGACCTGAGGGCATGGGTGGGAAAGAAGGCAGATGAGCTGTGCCCCAGAGCCAGGACCACTTCCAGGGTGGCCACTGAGAAGCAGCAAAGGAGGTCCGACTCCCAGCGGGCTGAAGACCTGGGTGCCCGGCGCCGGCCTGGTGTGCCAGAAACACACAGGCACGGGGTGCAGCGAGACGACATCCAACGGTCTACTGGCTCTTCTGGACACAGCCCCCTCCACACAGTACACGAAGGACACCGTGCCCTTCCTCCTCAATCAGCTCCATGGTGAAACCAGGGACGCCTCCTGAGCTGGAGGCCAGGCCCCTCCCTGGCCCCATCTCTACCAGATTTCTGACACTGTGAGTTTGTAGAAAATGGTTCTGAGGCTGAGAACATAGGGGGAGGGAGGTATGCAGTATCCGAGCAAGAGGACGAGTGTGCTTTCGGATACCTTGAGTCGGAGCGTCCCAGAGGTCTGCTGAGGTTTATTTTCCTTTCTTCTCCTTTTTTGTTTTTTAGACAAGAGTGTCTTTCTTATCACCCAGGCTAGAGTACTGTGGCATCAGCCTCGCTCACAGCAACCTCAAATTCCTAGGCTCAAGCGATTCTCCCACCTTAGCCTCCTGAGTAGCGAGGACTACCGGTGCCCACCATGATATCCAGATAGTATTTCTATTTTTAGTAGAGACAGGGTCTCATTCTTGCTCAGGCTGGTCTTGAACTCCTGAGCTCAAAGGATCCTCCCTCCTCTGTCTCCCAGAGTGCTGGGATCACAGGTGTGCCTGGCCGAGGTTTCTTTTGATTCTTCCATGGCTGTCCCCTAACTCACCAGAGGTCACCTCAAGGGTTTCCTACCAGGACTCCATCCCTACACCTTCTCCTGTTAACTCAGGAAGGTAGTGAGCTCTGCCTGCTCAGCAAATCACTGGCTATTTACTTGAAGTGATTCAGACACTTCCAGAATATACCACTGGCTTCAAACCCAAAGCAAACTGTCCTGTAATGTGTGAGGGGACCATCCCCTCAGGTCTCAGGAGTGGCGCCTGTGGCTTAGCCCTGGGCCACTAAGCAGTGACGCAGGGAAGCCAGTCCTCCAGGGAGCCCTCAGGCCTGCACGAGTGGTTTAGCCGATTAAGCTCACTGTTTCCCTCAATGTCCCAGACATGGAAAGGCTCTTTTCCCGAGCAGTGTAGGGCTGGGTTTGTAGGTGGAGTGGGAAGAGGCAGGAGGTCTGTCTTAGCCAGCTTTGGTCAGTCTGAGGATGACCGGAGGTGCCCCAGCCAGCTCAAGAAGGACAGGAGCAAGGGTGGTGGTCAGGGAGCAGCTGCAGCTTCTACCCCAGCACCTGCGGGGGCTGGCACAGCCTTCACATGCTCCCCCTCAGCCTCAGCAACATTCTGTTTGCTGTTGATGTCAGGTTGGAAACTGGAAACATGAGGCAAGATTTCGTGAGTGATCACAACCAGGGTTCTCCCAGCATTTAATGTTCTCTGGAGTTTTAAGCAGGGCATGGCTGGACACTACCCTAGGAAAAGCTTTCGGGCAACTGAAACGAGCAGACCACGACATTCGTAACCACGGGCACACTGTCCTGAAAGAATTAATGATGCCTTAGAAGGGGCCTGCAGAGTTTAAACCTTAGTAAAGTCTGGATTTTGTTATTTAAGGAATTGCAACGGAAATATTCTAAGAGCTTCATTTGTGAAACTTGCACCCTCTCCAGATGTTAAGAAACGACAAAAATAAAATGCTGTTTTGTTGTGTATGTCTGTGTGTGTTTATATATAAATTCAAATTTTATCAGCTGTTCCACATATATATAAGTTACTTCATGCATATCAGGAAGCTGCATGTGGAACTAAGCTTCATCAAAGCGAGTTGATTACGCTCTGCCGGGAGAGTCTGAGGGGGCTGGGCATGGCCTCCCACCAGGCAGTCCCCGGCCTCCATCTCTGCACTCTTTCCCTGGGATGGGCAGGAGGGAAGGGTGTGTCAGCCACTCACAGCTCACTCCAAATAAGTTCCCTGAGGGCAAGCAGAGGATTGGCGAGGCCACAGACGTCTTCCTGATGAACCGCACTGTGCTGAGTGACTCCTGAAAGCACTTCTGACTTGAGCATCTGCACCAAGGCTAATGATATCTGTGTCCTAAATCACAGAAGTGCACGTATGCACTCCTGGTCACCAGGTGTGTGCTGAGGGACTAATGTCTCTTTTATACCTGGAACATGAGTAAGGAATCACCTGTAAGGTCAAACTGTGGCCAGAGATGGGTGTGGACAGTGACAAGGAGGAGGATGAGGAGAATAAATAGTTGGGTTTAGAAAATTCCAGACCCCCAGCACCGATCCTCTCTTCAGAGATGCTCAAGGACTAAATCCAGGGCCAGGTGTGGTCCCAGCGGTGCAGGACATGATGAAAAGTTGTTAGTCTCTTTCCCCGTGAAGAAAGTCAAGAGTAAAGACAGAGTTCAGAAATACTTGTGAGCTAGAGTTGGAGACTAGCTTGCTCTACACAGCAGCACAATTGCACTGTCACAAGAGTCCTGTGAGTATTCAAAGGCCAGCTGTCGTTACAGACTGGGATAGATAACGTGGAGAAGAATGCCATGTCCTTGAATGAAATATTAAACACGTGTTACTAATGATTCATCATAAAGTGATAAATTGGTCTCCGTTTTGAATATGTCATGGTGTTGACGCAGTACAAATAATACATGAAGAGAACACTTGCCTGTTAAGAACTAATTTTCTGCTTTGTGCAAGGAAAAAAAAGCAGAATTCTGTATTTTCATTCAATACATCTACATGATGGACTTTTATAATCTTATTTTCATTATTACTCTTTATAAAAGATTACAATTAAGGGAGTAAAACTCAGAAATTCTACACGACAGAAGAATTTGCTATCTTGATGAAGTAAAATTCAAAACCCCTCAAACAACCAACATGTAATAACACACTTCTCCACGTGGGGTCAGTACAACTCCTGGAAACTCAAACCTATGATTAGCCAAAAGAGATTACGTTAGACTTCCACACCTTTTTTTCTTTAAATGTCCATTTTGTGCAAAAATATTACAACATGACAATGGTGTGAGTTAGCAGAATAATGGAACTATCTTCTAGAAGGGTTGTAAACCCAGGTTAACTACAAAACATCATACACACCTATGACTTACAATACTGGTCAGAATAACAGTGCTGACCGCTTTGTCATGTTGTTTTATCTAATCGTTAAAATGCTCTCTGCTTTGAATGGTGGTTATATATCTTTGCTTTTAAAATGAGGCATCTGAGCCCTGAGGAGTTTAGTAACCTGCCAAGCTGTCCCTGTGTCCAAAATTGAGTTGTGCTAAGCAATGAGGTTACCAAGAGGGGGCAGTTGAATCCCTGGACTGGAGGATAGTCACCCAGTTGGCGGATGTTCTTTATGCGTGAAAATAACAGCAACCCACGGGCTGTAAACTAAGTGCCAAGTGGCTGTCCAACATTGTTAAAAGCCAAATAATACAGCCTGTGATCTGTGAGGCTTGGGGAAGGACTGATCAATGAGGCTTCTTGGAAGATGGGGACATCATCTGACCCCTGCAGAGGGCTCAGGACTCAGACAGCCAGAAAGAGAACTGTGAACAGGGTGAGAGGCAGACAGCTTCCAAAAAACCACCGTCATTTGGCATGGCAGCCAACCCATAAACAATACTGTTCCCAGAACTGTCCTTTCTGTCAGATCCCTGAGGGCCCACCCATTTCTTACTTCTTTCCTCGCCCAGTGCCAAATTACTGACTCACAGCATTTATGGCTAAAAGGGAATGGACTACATTTTTTTTTTTTTTTTTTTTTTTAATTTCAAAAAGATGCTGAGTTGGCTTTTCGGTCAAGTGGCGATGATTCACTGAGAACAAATCCCGGTGGCGAGAGGCCAGTCATGGTCATTTTCCTCATTCAAGTCTTAACAGCTGGAAAGCAGTGTGTTTTGCAATGTGTTGCTCTGCAGTGCAAGCTGAAAATGGCCTTTGTCTCTGCAGAGGCCCCACATGCGGGCTGCCCAGTCCCCCTTCTGCTGGTCAAAAAGGCTTCTCTGAGGAGATCTGGCATCAAGTCAGCTGGAGCCAAGCACACTGGTTCTCTTGTCATTTTGAGCAGAACATATTACAACCTAAAGTTTGCTGTTGGGAATATAATACCATCTCATATATTGGGGACCAAGAGCGAAAACTTACTTTTTTATATATTGTGGTAAAACACACGTAAAATCTACCATCTTAACCACTTTTAAGTGGCTAGCTCAGGAGTGTTAAGTACATTCACAGTATGCAGCTCTCACTGCTGTCCATCTCCAAAACATTGTTCATCTTGTAAAAAAGAAACTCTGTACCCATTAAACACTAACTCCCCATTCCCTGTATCCCCTTCAACCCCTGGCAATCCCCATTCTGCTTTTCACTGTGATTTTGAATACTCTGGGTACGTCACAGGGTATACGTGGAATCAGAAAGTTATGTGTCTTTTTGCCAGGCAGGGTGGCTCATGCCTGTAATCCTAGCACTCTGGGAGGCTGAGGCACAAGTTGATTGCTTGAGCTCACAAGTTTGAGACCAGCATGAGCAAGAGTGAGACCCCATCTCTGAAAATAGCTGGGTGTTGTGGCAGGCACCTGTAGTCCCACATTGCTTGAGCCCAAGAATGAGGTTGCTGTGAACTGTGACACCACAGCACTCTACTGAGACTCTGTCTCAAAAAAAAAAAAAAAGTATTTGTCTTTCTGTGACTGGTTTATTTCACTTAGCATCATGTCCTCAAGGTTCCTCCATGTTATAGCATATGTCAGAGTTTCCTTGCATTTTTTGGATAGACTTTATTCCTTTAGAGCAGTCTTAGCATTATAGCAAACATTGAGAGGAAAACACAGAGATTTCCCATAGACCCCCCTGTCCCCACACAAGAATAGCCTCCCCTGCCACCAGCATCCCCTGCCAGAGCCGTATACTTGTAGCAACTGATGAACCTACGTTACACACCATTATCGTCCATGGTGGACCCTGGGTTCACTCTGGGGGCTTCACATTCTATGGACAAGTCCATGACATGCACCCCCCATTATGATATCAGACAGAGTAGCTTCCCTGCCCTTGAGAATCCTCTATGCTCCTTCCTTTTTAAAGCTGAAAGATATTCCATTGTGTGTGTGTGTGTGTGTGTGTGTGTGTCTGTATACATACATATATATATGGTATCTTATATATCCATCCTTTTGTTGATGGAATGTGAGTTGCCTCGTGTCATTCAGTCAGACCAAATGCCACTGCTGTGAGACTACTCTGGGCTCCTCCGCCTCGAGGAGAGTCTGGGCCAAGCCCAGGAAAGGCGACAGCTTCACATGCTTTTACATCTTTTGGATATACACCCAGAAGTGAAATCGCTGAATCGTGGTGATTCTATTTTTAATTTTTTGAGGAACTGTCATATGGTTTTCCATAGAGACCGAGCCATTTTTTATTCCCACCAGTAGTGCACAAGGGTTCCAACTTTGCTGCCTCCTCACCAACACTTGTTTTTTTCCTGATTATTTTACACTAGCCATCCTAGACGGTGTGAGGTGCACCACTTTGTTTATGTATTTTTAAAACTCTTCCCAATGTTGAAATTCTATGAACTTTTTAAAAGCCCTAATTACAAGATACTGCAGTCGTATCTCATGGCTACAGGAATGTACTTTTCACTTGAGATTCCACCACCCCCCTGGAAGGATGCTGGGTCAGAAAGGAGGGGAGTTAGGGTAGGACCACAGCCTTCTGGAGTCAGCTCTTTTCGAAAGGGAAAGAAGGAATCTGACATCTAACCACCTACATCAGGGCCACCAATTTAAGTGAATTTCAATTAACTAAAGTTGGAATTCATAACGTTCCACTAATTTCTAAAGCCAAAGTGTCCCCACAGTGAGGACACAAGGTAAACATTAAAAATGACAATAAATGACACAAGCAAATGCTTTACTTTCAGATTTGGGATATGATTTCTCAAAAATCTAAAACCTGACGGCTAAGTCACATCTGTCGCAAGAGACAGAAATAATTTGAAGTCCACTCATCAGGGTGAACTGCTTTTTTATACGATTTGTCTCTCAAGCTCCCTGCAGGAGCCAGAACTCCTTAACATACTGACTGCCATGTCAATTGTATTTAACTCACACTAGTTTTGAGCCTGGGGTCTGATGAAGCATATGTAACTCACACATCTTTTTACCTTGGGAGCAATGTGGGCCCCAAGGGAAATTTTTTTTTTTTTTCTAGTGTGGCAGTCAGTGTGTTGGACAAGTCAAGAGGTACTTGGAAAGATCCCGTCCCCTCCCCAGAGCCTTGTTCCTAAGCCTGGTGGAGAGAGACTCTCTGGGAAGGGTGTCCTGCTGGGCCTGGCCACTGCCTCCTGGTCCTCCCACTACCAAGAGCAGGCGTGGACAGCCCAGCAAAGACGCCTGACCCTGCCTCCGTCAGGAAGCTAAGTATCCGCATAGGAAGGGACCAGTGAGTACCTGAGCCTGGGATGAAATCAGGATTGGACTTGACCTCTTTGGCTTTGGGCAAACTGCTCCACCCCTTTGAGCCTCCATCCTCAACTGTAGAATAGAGCTGATACTAGCAGGTACACAGTAGGCTGTCAATAAATGCACAATCTGGAGTCAGACAACCACTGACTGTTACAACCAGAGGCTAGGAGAACAATCCCAGGAAGCTCCCTGGTGATGGCTGACTGACCTGGGGAGGGTGTTCATCTTTCAGCTGAGGACTTGGCTTCAGGAGGTGTACACAAGGTCAGAACCATACAGCGGAATGCTCCGGATAGCCTTTCAAGGTTTCGGAAAACCAGCTGTGCCTTTTGTGAGACCCAGATGAAACCAATTTGAAACCTATCATTCAGTCAGACCAAATGCCACTGTTCTGTGACTACTCTGGGCTCCTCTGCCTGGAGGAGAGTCTTGGCTGAGCCTGGAGAAGAGGCGACAGCTTCACATGCCCCAAACCCGGGCCTCAGGGAGAACTTTCCATCTCCTCCCCCTGACAAGGCTGCTGGGCTGCAGGCAGCAAACCACCAACTCCAGAGTTCCAAAAAAACTCTGACACCCAAACTGCCTGAACTGTCTGCCTCTACTTGCTAAACTCTATTTCTCTATTTGCCATCTTTGGGAGATAATTCTGCCACCATAAACCTTTCAAAGGAAGGGATGAAAATGCTCTGCAGAAAGGAGAAATTTTCCATCTGTATCTGTCCTTTTCCATTTCCCATCTGCATCCCCTTTCTAGAATTCCCCTGATCACTCTCTCCCAGGCTTGTCTACCAGCTGATTCTCCCTCCCTGACATGCCTGACCCCCCAACCCCTTGGCTTCCACACTCAGTACTTGACACAGTGCAGCAGCACACTTGAGAGGCCTCCTGGCATGGCAGAGCCCCAGTCCTCACAGCACCGTGGTCGTGTCTCCGTGGTGCCTCCTGTCACCATGGAAACAAGCGTTTGCAGGCACTACAGACAGACAGAGCCATTACTGTGGCTGGTGCCTGTCAATCCACATGTGAGTGTGTATGCTCAAAATAGAAGTTCTGCGAATAAAAACAGCAATTAGGAAAATCTAGACATCTTTCTGAATGTGGATCCATTTAGCCCTGCTACCAGCTGACTTCCCCTGTCTCATCACCCTTCTCCACCATCGCTGCTAAGGGAGGTGTGCAAAGCCAATAAGCCGGCTCTCCCTGGAAACCATGCCTCCTGCAAAGGGGATTAGCCATCCTTAGGGATGGAAAGGGTAGAGGGCCAACAATAGCAGGTGTGGCACCGGCAGGCCCTTTAGAAAATCTAACACTGATCCTGGTTTTTTTCATCCATTAAAAAAAAAAAAAAGGATAATAACTGGATCACTTACAATACAAAAGAAGAGAAGAGTAAGTATTCGGGAAATGATAAACACATTACAATTCATAAGAAGCTAAACGTAAACGCCAGCTGCTGCCAGTTGATTTCGCAGTCAACAAAGGTAAGTGACTAACAGGTAACCAACAGCTCTCCAGACACCAGTAAGTGGTAACCTGGTGTCATCTCCTTTTTAGTGTTACCACAAGCAGAAGTCCTTGAAGTCTTGGCCCTTGGGGCAGAGGGATTTAGCAGCCCATGGGCCCAGGGTGAGGATGGCTGGGGTGGGTCACTGAGTCAGTGCTGCCTCTTCCAAGCACACTCTCTCTCTTTTCTAGAATCTTCGTCTTGTCTGGCCAAGCAACAACACCAACTAGCAGAACATTATGGGTTCACTCTAAAATTGACACTTGTTCCCAAATAAAAATGTATTCCAGTGGAAGAAACAGATGGTTTATCAGAAAGAAAGCCACGTCCTCAGCACAGCAGTGACTATCCTCAGATTTAAGAAGTTAAAAATCCAAATAATCATAATCACAGAGCTGAAGAAGAGACCAAGAGCTCAGGCGGTCAATCTGACTCTCTCAGACAGTAGATGCTGCACCGCTTCCCCTGTTTTACAGAAGAGGCAGGGTCCTTCAGGATTTGGTCCTGAACCCACCCTAGACAGTGAGTGCCTGGAAGCCTGGCCCCTTGAATCTGAGCACATCTTGCTCCCATTACATCTTCTCATAGGGGTGTGGTGGCTTTCTTTGCTTTATCTCAGCTTGTACACAGGCTTCTGTTTTCTATTATTAGTTTTTGAGACAAGAATTTCACTCTGTTGCCCAGGCTAGAGTGCAGTGGCCTCAGATTAGCCCACAACCTCAGCCTCCCAAGTAGCTGAGACAACACGCACCCATCACCATACCTGGTTAGTTTTTCTATGTTTAATTAAGATGGTCTTGAACTCCTGAGTTCAAAGGATAGCCCCCTCCTCCAGCCTCCCATGTGCTAGGATCACAGTCACGAGCCACCTATATGCATACTATTAATCAGATCTGAATAGCCACCTAAATAGTGTAGGAAATCCAAAGCACATTGCAAGGGGTGTACAACTGATCAACTCTTTCACAAAAACTGCACTTTTCATGATCTGGCTGACATGGGCTTTTTTTTTGTCAGCGTCTCACTGTCACCCTGGGTGGAATGCTCACAGCAACCTCAGTCTCTTGGGCTCAAGTGATATTCTTGCCTCAGCCTCTCGAGCAGCTGGGAATACAGGTCCCCACCACAACAATAGTTTTTCTATTTTTAGAGATGGGGTCTCGCTGTTGCTCAGGCTAGTCTCGAACTCCTAAGCTCAAGCAGTCCACCCACCTGGGCCTCCCAGAGTGCTGGGATTATAAGTGTGAGCCACTGCACAGAGCCTTGACACTGGCTTCTTGATTTGTGTGTGTGTGTGTGTGCGCACCAATCACAGCTTTCTGCATCTCTATGTGAATGGCTTTGGGGTTGGAGTGGAGAAATGCAGACCCAGATGAGGGTCATGATCTCCGCAGGCAGACCAAGATCCTTCGCTGTGCAACAGGCCACACCTGGAGGAAGAGCTATGCCTGGGAAGGGCATGTGCAGGACACAGGACTGGCCAGGGAGGGGAGAGTGGGCCGTGCAGAGAAGGGAGTGATGGTTGGGGGAAGCCTCGTCACCAGAGGGACGCCTAGGCAATGGTGTTAAAGGCATTTCTGGTTGTACTGAGAAGGTTTAATGTTCTTGAAAAAGCTCCATTTTCTTGATAATATTTTGCACAGAAAAATATTACAATTACTTTCCCTTCCCTGCTTCCATGGAGCAGAGAAAGAGGTGGGAGTGTGTTCCTTACAGCCTGAGACTTTCTCAGAATTAAATATTGATGGTGACTCCTCCATAAAGGTGCAGACGCCCCGCCAACAGCCTGTCACACAACCACAGAAGACATAAGTCTTCCACGGATGGCGCCCCCAGGCAGCGGGGCAAGGCACCAGAGGCCTCAGAGAGTCACCAGGAGACCAGAGCCGCCTCCAGTGAGGGACCTGCCACTGGCCCATGACCATTCTTTTCTCTGCAAAGGGAATTTCCACAAAATCTACATTTTGCAAAAAATCTGCAAAACTCTGCATTTTCAAAAAAAATCAGATTTGCAACCTCTGAATTTGGTCCCACTGTTTCCAGCTGCAAACTGAAGTTTTAATCCCTAGTTTTCTCTCCCTTCTGCAGGGGGGAGGAGACCTGCCAGCCTCAGGGAAGAGAATTTTCCCTTTTACTCCCAGTCTCTAGATGCTGGCCCCTGGCCTTCATCTTTTCACTGGTATCGTCTCTGACCCCGGGGTGTCCCCTGCCTGGTGTTTTCCCAGAGGAACTGGAGGGAGACTGAGAGGAGACGCCTCACACACACTGGTGGGGAGGCCAGGACTGAGGCCAGGTCCATAGAATTATTCTTTTTCCCCTCATATTTTAGGCAGGCAATACTGTATACTTTAAAGGCCAGAAGCTTAGTGAGAAGAGCTGCTTTTCTAACATATGACTGATGTCCCGTCTTTTCTAGGCTGTTATGACCCATCTCCTCACTGTTTCCCACATCTGTTCCATTAGGGCCAAGAACATCTCCCCCCAGGGGGCTGTCTCAGGCCAGCTGCCCCCCTGCAGAGCCTGCTTCTCTTTTGCACCCCACTTCTGGGCATCTTCTGGGCATGCCCACTCCCTCCTTATCACCTCCCTCTTTCCCCTGGGACCTGCCACCTCAGTCTTGACAGTGCCAGAACTCTAGCCCTGTGTTTCCTCTCTGTACCTCTGAGGGGCTGAAGCCCCCATCCTCAGAGCCGGGCCCCAGGGTGACACCAGCCACCCATGTGACAGCAGCTTGATGACATCAGCTCCAGCAGAGGGAACGACACGCCCAGCTGCTGGCACTGCTGTACCCCTGATGCATGTGGGAGGCTGGGGTGCCCGTTTTGTCCCAATGCTGTGAGGCCAGCTGCTTCCCTCATTCCCTACACCAGCGCCAGCCATCCCCTGTGTCCCAGGAATGCCACCTGGAAGAGGTCTGAGCACTCCTCACTACATAGTCCGCCCAGATGCCAAGTCAAGTGTTGGGGGGAAAGTAACAGCTTAATATTTATTATACCATTAATGAACTGTATTTCGAAATTCCCAAAGAACGCCCTGACAGCGCTCCCCTGCTGCCTGCAGATGGTCTCCTCTATACTCAGCCTGTCTCACTCCGTGCTGATTAAATCTAGTTTTCAACAGCTGACCTGGAGTTACAGAAACCGGTTCCTCCTCCCCGTCTCCTGAAACACTAGTGTGGCTTGACAAATAGCAGTTTCCATGGAGATGACAATGGAACATCACCCATGTTGCAATGAGCCTCTGATTTTATCTTGAACCATTAGCTTTCACCCATGGTTCATTCATTATTCATTTGCAGTAAGGAAATGGCTGCAGCTCAGAACATCTCAGAAGACCTGAGTCGTGGCAGCCAGAACAACACGACTAGCAAGGCATTAAAGCCACACGCCAGGAGGGAAGCCAAGGCTAGGATTCACAGAGCTCTACCCCTACAGGCACAGCCTTTACAATGTAAACATCAATTTTCAACAAATGATAAATTAGGAACTTCACAAATGCTCCCGTGATTTAGAGGAGAATGGGGTACAGTCCTCACACACTCTCTCCAATGCCTGCATTCCTGAGGCCTCCCCACACACACTCCCTTAATGATACGTGTGTTCCTGAAAAGATTATGAATTTAGTGTTTGTAAAAGGCCTATACTTTGGAATTTCATAACATTGCCTTTATGGAGGTTCCCTTTTCCTATTGTTCACCCTAAAAGAAAATAACTGGTAAGTGATAAACTAAGAGTTGACAGCAGCCAGATACACCTTTTTGGTTTTTGAAAGAAAGCACAAACTCCTAAGGCAGCCTGTCTTAATTACATTCTTTTATATATGTCTATGAAGAATATGAAAACTACCCCTGAAGCAGCACACTCTTCAAGAGACTATAAGCATAGAAAATATATTTAAGGTCCTAGAGTTCCCCACAATGTCTCCCTATTTAAACCATGCGTAACTTGTCCCTAAGGACGAAAAAGTCGATTGAATATCAGAGTACAATCTTATACTAATATTAAATGCCAATATACCAATTAAAAATAATTAGTATGCATATTTAACACTTTTTAACACTACAATTGTAGCGTCTGTCCATTATTTATATTTTGAAACACGGGAGAGCACAGCCACCACTATTTATGTTGTGAAACCATGCTTTCCGCATCCTGACCTGGAGAACGTGGAGCCTGCGTGCCTTTCAGAGGCAGCCCAAGATCTTTCAGAGCTCAGCGGCTTAAGTCAATAAATCAAGGCCAGGGACCATTTCTGGAGAATAAAGGAATTTAAAGTTAAGCAAACTTGAGAAACAATGGAGAGGATTTGGCAACAAGTAGAAAAGGAAATGGGCCACTTTTCTTACTGAGAGAGAAGGTACCTTTCACATCTGGCTGTGACGGGCAAGTTGGAGGCATCTTTCCTGAGCCCTCCCAGATGTCCAAGTCATCGCAGTGCTGCTCTCTCCCAGAGAAGACGCTCTTCAGTATTCCTGAACATGGGTCCCATGGGGCTCCTGGCCCCTGTTCTCTGCAAGGCCTCTCACAGCCCCTCTGTCCATCTGCCACAAGGCCCATCAGGCTATTCCTGACCAATCGCAATTGTTTCTGTCCTCTGAACTTGCTTTGCCCTGGGAGGAGTGGCGGGAGTGTAATAAACACCCTTCCTCCACTTAGTTCAGGGATACAGCGTGCATGACCTTCACCCGAGGTTAGAAACCTCTGGATTCCTCACCGCACCCATGCAGAGCTGGAGACACTCCATGAACCACTCTTGATTAAGTCGGAGCAGATGGTTTCTAAGCTCATTTTGAACTCCAAGCAAGACTTCATATGATACTATTTTTATTGCTTTTTGAACAGATATGCCATACTGGGAGATTTTTCTTTTTTAAGGAAGATGTTTCTGAATATTTCATCCAAGTTATTTTGAATCTGATAGATTCTCTTATACATAATGTCTACAATGTAGGCCTGGGGGATACGAAACCAGTTCATGAAGAGTGACACTTTCAAATTCCTGGGATGGGTGATGACTGCTTCAGGCTTCCTAGTGGGCAAGGCAAGAGGACGTACCCTTTCTTTGGTAATGGAGATCAGGACAAGCTACCACAAAATATTGCACCTTGGCAGTTGAGAAAAAGCAGCAGAAAGGTCACTCTCATGTCCCCCACCCCATTCTCTCCTGAAATAGGTCTTAAAATCTAGGGAGGATTTTCTGATCTTCCCCTGCAGGAGGTCCTAGGACCCTTCTGCGACAGGTGCCCTCACTACACCTGGAAAAAAGGAGCTTTAGGACACATAGATGCTAAGAAGCAACTAAGGAGCAGGCCCTGCTAAGCTTCCCCTAGTTCATAACCATTTTAGTTGTACTCTTTGTCCAATCACATTCCTCCACGACTGTCTGCTCTCCAACAAATCTAGCATAAAAATACACGTTCAACCATTTTTTTCAGGTCTTCATCTCCTGTCATGTAAAACTTAACATTAAGAAAATGTGTACACTTTTCTCTTGTTGGTCTGTCTTTACTTACAGCGGTCTCTGTCACAAACTTAGGATGGGTGAGGAAAAGACACTTTTTTTTCTTCCCCCTACAATGGCAAATACAGGCCTGGCTCAAGATCTTTCTGTGAGCTTGAACCTGTCTACCCTGTTCTAACCTCACGTAACAAGCTACCCATCTATTTGGGAGGAATGCTAGAAGGACCTTAAACATGGCAATGAAGAAGCTTTCTTAAATGCTTGGAAAGGGTCACATAAATCAAAGTGTCAAATAAATATCTAAATGACAGTTCTAATCTTAAAAGTTACATTTTACGATTTCGCTGGCTTAGTATATTTTGGTTTAACTGCCTCTTTGAGAAATCCCAAGGCAATTGATCAAAAATAGCTAAACCCTTTCTTATCTACATCATAGGTAACAGGAGTTCCCACACTGATAGCTTTCTAGTTCACACTTGTTCCTCCTGAAAATCTTCAACTATTAACAGGTTGACAGACAACATTCAGTTCTGCTGTTTTGAAAGTCAAAGCAGAAATCACTTAGGAGACAAAAATCCCCTCAGATGTGGGAAAATGTGCAACGTTTGGCATTCACAAGCCGAACTCTGACACAGATGATGCGTCTTTTGATGGGACATCCAGGCTCAAGTTTCTAAAATGAAGAATTACAGTGAAACCTACTAGAAAGTAGCTGCCACCCTTTACTTCTCTTGCTCTCTTTAAGAGAAAGTTCTTTTTAAGTCAAGGAGTGAAAAGTGAAACCAGGAGGCAATTTTTATTCATGTCTAACTTTCTCCAGGAACTCTGCTCCTTCCTTCCCATGTGATCTCACAACGTAAACTCCAAATCATAGGCCTTTCCCCAAACTCAGTGTCCTGACTGGCTTTCCTTCCCTATCAACGACGCCACAGTGGCCTCAGCCTCAAAACCTCAGCAGCACCCTTGACCTTACGTCCTATGTCCAGTTTGCCTGGGACAGTCCCAGTTTTCCCAGGATCCTGACCAGTTTAGCATTTATCCTAGAAAACATCCTAAGCTAGATGATAAGTCGTATGATTACTCTTTTTCCTCTTTCCCCTAAAAATCCTCCTGATTTTTCCTTTGTGTTACCTGGTCTTTCGGCCACTCACTCCTTTATTTCCATTCTCCCACCTCTATGAATTGTACTAATTTGACATCCCCCATCCACGATCACCAACCTCTAATCAACTCTACACATGAAGCTACTGCTCTAAAGTCTGTCTAACAGACAACTTCGAAATTCAGGCATTCGAGATCTTTCGCATCCGAGGCCTTCTGCTGTTGGTCCGGCCTCGTTTCAGATTACTCCCTGACATGCTACCTGGGCAGAGCAAAACAACTCGCCCCACTTCCTCGCATGGTCACAGGCCTCTGCTTCTGTGATGCAGTTGCTCAAGCTGCTCTCTCTCCCGGTCTAAGATCTAGGCACCTTTCAAGACCCAACTCAAGTCTCAATTCCTCCCGAAAGATTCCTCTGCTGTCCCGGCCTTCATCCATCACCTGTCCTCTGATACTGCTGCAGCAGTCGCCTCTGAACCACCCATTCAGTACTTTAGCATGACTCACCTTGCACTTTTCTTCATCTCTTTCATGTCTCTGTTCTGTCTCTCCAGGAAGACCTTAAGCTCCTCCAGAGCAGAGACCTTTTCTTATCATTTTCTCTCTCCCCCAACAGCCACCCACAGCTGGCAGGAGGAAACATGAAACAGAGGACGAGTACAGGGCTTCACGTGGTTTGCCTTAGATATGTCACTTACTAACTGTGAGACCTTGGGGAAAGCTTAACTTCTCATTCTCAGTTTCCACATCTACACAGTGGGGCTTCCATGTCTGCACAGTGCGGGATGATGATGACGTCATTGGTGATGATATCTGCCCAACCTTCATTAACAGGTGATTGTGAAGGCCAGGCAACGGGCCTTATGAATTGCGAAGTCATACACACACGATAAATTCACTGACACTTTTTAATAATGGCAACAAGAAGGCTATCTAGCCATAACCTAATCGAAACTGCATACTCCATCATGCTTCACAGATACATCAGCACCCAGCTGATTGCGTCCCGGGGAAGGTATTACAGAACTTAAACTGAATTGTTTTTTCTAAATACTCACGAAAAAGGAGCTAGGAAAAGTATCAGCCTTGTGGCTGCCATATTTCATTTTTTCTTTTCAAAGCCGGAGATTTAAGAGCTGACTACGGAATATAAAAGGCAGAGAGAATAAAGGAAAGTGGCCAGTTACCATCTCCAGTCCTTCCAGCATTTTGGACTGCTTTCAAGCCCTTTTGTCACATCTGCGAAGCATCCTTTTGGGATGCTGGAACCAGCACTATGAGCACTTTGAAAAGAAGAAAGAGGGAAAAGTAAAATGTAGTCTCATAAAAAAAAAAAAAAGGAAGCCATTTAGTGGCAGTAGGTTGGGGGCAGGGATTTTGGAATCAGCCACACTTTGTAATTTCAGTTCCAGGCTAGATTGAGAGTTCTAGGTAGGCAGCTCTTCTGGAACTTTCCATATTACAGATACCTGTGCCTTGATGGGTGTGTGTGGCAGAAGTCAAGCAAATTAGTAAAGTGCAAGTGCAAAAGCAGGGAAATGGTTTTCCTGAAGCCCTTCCCTCCTCTTCCTCTTTTTCTTTCCTTTCTCTCTCTCCTTCCTTCCTTCCCTCCCTCCCTTTCTTCCTTACCTTTTTTTTTTTTTTTTTTTTTTTTGTGGTAAGCTTCCCATACCGCAGAATAGACAATCTCATTACAGCCCCAAAGAAAAATCCTGAAAGAATAAGGCCCAACCAACCTCAAACTACATATTCTTAACTAATAAAACTTCCGGGCATCAGCACAAGAGGTTATAGACTCTAAGCTATAGAAGATACCAATTTTGCAGGACAGTTTGCCCCTTGTAATTATACTAAAAATAAAAGAAAGCAGCCAACTGGTGAAGTTGTCTGTTCCTTTAGTAAAGATATTTCATATTCCTTCAAGCTTCATTATCAGCAACTGGCCTGGATGAATGGGAGGCTTCCAGCGGCTTCTGCCCAGGACCAGGACTTGACAAATGTGGCATGATTTTGGCAGCACTTGGGCTCTGATTCAGTCTTTAAATGCCTGGCACAGAATATGAACTTCTGAACCTGACCCGAAGCTATAATGGGCTTTAAATTTTCAAGCAATTGCACCATTAAGCAAGCAGCATGCAACGGCATTGCTATCTTATCCACTGCCCAGATACCACAATGCATTTAAAGGCAATTGACATAAATCAGCAATGAAAAGTTCAAAGGATGGCAGAAAGAAATGGGCCATCGTCAAGATCCCTTCAGAAGATACAGGTTGCAACTGTGGCACATCCACTTTGAAAATACAGATATGCTACAGATTTAGAAAGCCACGAAGAGTGATTTGTGCATGTTCACCAAACAGCATATACTTCAGGCTTTTTTTTGTCCAAGTGTTCTCAAAGGTAGCTTTGGAATTGTGGGGTTTCATCCTTTGCTTGTGTAAATCTCTTCTCCAAAAAACAAACAAACAAACAAAACAGACAAAGCCTCTACATTCAACAATAACTGTAAGAGTTTTCTTTTTTTTTTAACGTCAAGTTGCCAATATTCCTTCATTTTTGCCAATATAATATTGGAAGGATACACTCTATCCACATCTACGAGAATTCAGTGGGGGAAATGACTTAATATTTGAGTGAACTAAATCTAATCCTATATCTTTTCAATAGGAGGATTTTTTTTTTGTCCATAAATTGCATGTGTAATTTTATTATTTTTTTATGATAAGAGGATTTTTTTTTCTTTTTTTTGAAATCAATCTGGTAGCTTTATGAACAAAATCGTTTTTACTTTTATATAAGTTTTCCTTTATTTTTCTTGAAGCCAATTCAAATGTTGAGGGTAATCTAGAAGGCTCTTCAATTCTAGTGATGATCAATAGACAATTGTCACACTGAATGAAAATTCCCCCTCGTCCTGAATCATTATAATACTCTGGCTTGCCTGACTAAATCACAAGTGAGCAAACAAGAGAAGAAGATTGCTTATTTTCAGTGGCAGGTAACCTGAAAACTTATAAACTAACCCAGGTATAAGACCATATACACTTTTTCTATAGATCTTTGTTTCCTTGCTGGTATTGTAAATGCAAACCAGGAGAATTGTTTCAAACGTTAGCAATCAGATTAAAACAGTTTTCCTAAAATATCTTCTGTCTCAGACTTTACTTAGGGCCAACAGTATTTTCAATCTATTTTAATTTTAAATAAAATCATCAATGCTTTAAGTAGGAGAAATAGACGAAGGACTTCTCTGCTTTATAATTCACTCAGTTGTGCCAACAGCACCATGTACAATTCTTTCCATTCCCACCTGTGATGGTTCATTTCACATGTCAGCTTTGTTGGGCCATGGTGCCCAGATAAGGGGACAATGTTATATTGGATGTTTCTGGGAGGATGTTTTCTGATGATGTTAACACGTAAATTGGTAACTTTGATTAAAGCAGATTGCCTTCTCTGATGTGGATGGGTGTCAATTTAAATCAATTTAAGCCCTCAATGGAACAAAAGACTAACCTTCTAGAGTAAGAGGGAATTCTGCTAGCAAAGGGCCTTCACCCTTGACCTGCAATGTTGGCTCTTCTCCAGGTCTCCAGCCTGCAGGACTTACCTGTCCCCATTATTACATGAGTCAATTTCTTAAAACAAATCGCTTTCTATGCATAGCACACCCTCTTGGTTCTGCTTCTCTGGAGAGCCCTTAGCAATATTCCACGCATGTACAGGGCACATCCACTCTGTGCTTCATCCTCTGCACAAGCCTTGCTCTCACTGATGTGGACGGCATAACTTTTATTTTTACCCAATTAATACTGAGAGTGAATATTCAATCTTTTGGCCACAAAACTATAACTATTTACTTAGAGCTGTTTTTTTATTTAACACTCTGATTCCTGTGCTATTTATTTAGCATGCAGTTAAGCCTTTTAAAGCCTCATAACCACTTCCCTACATTAGCGTGATGGAAAATAGTCTCCTCCTAGCCAGGCACAGAGTTTAATGAAGCTTGGAGTTGAAGGTAGGATGGAGAAAACTAACCAGTTTCCAGAATGGCTTCTCTCTCCTGGGGCTACATCTTGTAATTTGAAATTGAATCCAAGATCAGACATACTCATATATGAATGCAAAGCCAAGGCTAGCCCATTTTGGATGATCTCATAATCCCCTCTATTGGGTAGGAAGACATATTGTCTGGATCAACTTTCTTTTTAACAGTGAGGAAATGTAAGTTTTGTTATCAATGGAGAAAGGCCCTAATCCAAGCAAAATCTAGGCAGATGTGATTACCTCTCATCTCTTCTCTCATTTCTCATTTTAATGGGGAAAAAAAATCATGACAGAGCAGAAGATTGAAAAACTTGCTTTGGAGGCAAAGAACATTTTCATTTTCATAGCTTTTCCCAGAAAGAATGGCTCTGATTTCAAGGGCTGATTTCATTCTAACAATGGACAACAGTCAAATAGCCAATCGCATGTTTACATCTATCAATAGTTTTCAATAACCTTGGTCATGAGGTGCTCTTGGCCTGACTGGGCTCTCTGACTAGATGGAAAATGACTGATTGGTAGTAAAAACATTCTTTCTCATCCAGAAAGTTCCAAACAAGGTTGTAAGTCATAAAACTTGCAATAAATGAGTCTATAAATAAAAGAAATCCCCAAAACCGAAAACCAAACAAGTAATAACAAAAAGTATGTTTCTTGTGGATTAATTTCTGTCAATTTCTTTTTCTATTAGGTAGAATTACTTGCAATAACCAGAATGCATAGATCCTGGTGTATTCCAGTTAGTTGGATGCAGAAATCTAAAGTTTGTCATTTTTTGCTTCAAGCTTTATTACTGAAAATTAATCTAAACAACAACCAGTCTACTCTCCTGCTAAGTGTGGTCAACGGTTTCCTTGTTTTGGAAGCTGACTCAGACACTGCAGGAGAAGCGTCACTCAGCAAATTCTTCTGACATGCTGTTCCGTCACACCCACCTTCCACAGTGATTTTAGTTATTGACCCTCTTTTTGAGTATTTTTGTATCCCTTCAACTGCCTTTAAATTTAAAAACTATTTAAATAAATTTAAAAATCATACGAACTTGTAGACATCTTAGAAGAAAAGTTGTCTAAAAATGTCCTTAAGTAGAAAAATAACATAATACACTCCTATAGTCAGAAAACACTAAACATTTTGATCAATAACATAAATAATTGTTAAAGTAGAAATGCTTTTGAACATATTGACTTTTTCATATCCTCCCATGAAAAATAGAGCCCTTCAGTAAATGATGGGCTCTCCTCTACCACTCACTGTCTCATGGGAAGGCAGGGACCTTACCAGCCAGAACAGTGGTTCTTCTGTCTCCCCGTGTCCTGTCTCTGTCCCCTCAACTCTACCAATCTTCCTTCCCTTCCAATGCAACCACTTAGGATCATCATTTTTATGCCAAACTCTAAGATCCATTCAGATCACCAACTTCTTCCCCTCTCGTCTTGATCATATTCCTGGGTCAACAAAAAATCCCTCCCTCCCTCTTTATCTATTAGGCTATCTTTGTTTTCCAGCAGAAAACTTGTGGTAAACATTAAATAAATACCTATAGTATTTGGGTCATGTTTTAAAAAATGCTAAATAAATATCTATGATAGTGGGATTCTGCTTTTTAAAAAAAGTATCCTTAAACTTTTAGAATTACACCTTAAATACTTCCAGATGAAATGAAAATATATGATGCAGAATGAGTTACAATTATAATTATTACAGGATTCACCACAAAAAAATATACTATTGAATGTTTATTACTTTGTAGGCAGTGAATCTAAAATAAGACAATCACTAATATTAATGATAATAAAAGATTTGTATTTTCAGGTATAATTTTTAAATGCCCCAAATAAATCTCTGCTTCCAAAATTATACTTTTTTCGTGTGGTGAGTGAATGCGACATTCATTCACCAGAACCAAGAGCCCCATTGTGCTCAGTCAGCTCTGAGGTGGAGGAACCGAATCCTCCTAAGTGTCCCAAGTTTCGTAACACTGTGTTTCTTGAGGTGCAAGTTGGTTGTATGGAAGGCCTCAACCTCATTTCCTTCTTTCCTTTTGTCTCTCTCCCTTCAAGGCAAGTTGAGACTAGACAAATGCTGTCCTTTCCTCTTAGCTCCAGCACAAAACCGCCTTCCTTCCACCCCACCGAGCCAGCAAAGCCCTCCCTGGCTGTCAGGGAGACAGGATCTTCATCCTGGGGCGGCCAACTTTCATTCTTCTAGGCTTTGTTTTCTTGAGGTAAACAGAGAACTATTATGACACTGGAATTTAAAAAGAGGAGTAATAAAATAAACTAAATTCCTTTCTCCTCGTCACTGCTACCTGAAGTCCTTTTACGCCTCAGTGCTCAACTCTTCCCAGAGGACATTAGGAAGAGAATACCTGCATGAAGATGGTCTGGACCAGTGATGCTTGGAAGACGGTGACCTCCAGTTACAAGCAATCTTAGACTTTTAATTACAGAACAACTGAGGGTCATTACAAAAGTAATAGCAATAATTTCTGACATCTCCCAATCTACCCCCAACAGTGTCTTACACTATAATGAGCAAACCTCCTGTATTGCGACATCATCCTGCATCTTTTATTATCATTGATATTAGTGATTGTCTTATTTTGGATGCCCTGCCTAGAAAGTAATAAACGTTCAATAGCGTATTTTTTTTGCAGTGAATCCTGTGGTCAGTAATGCTGGGAAGAGGGACGAATTAACCAATGTGGCTGAAGGAGGAAGGAGAGGGGGCAATTGTAGGCCTTCCATCAACCAAGGCCTTTCCCTCCCTCACTCCAAATCTTGACTATCATTCTACCACCATGTGGCCGGCCCCCCCTACTGCCCAGTCCTCCTCTTCATCCTCAAGGTAATCCTAAACCACACATGATTCAAAAAGCTTTCTGGCAACCCTTCCCCTCAGTGGTGACATCCTCCTCCTGGACCCCTCACTGGGCGCTTTCAAACAGTCCTTCTTTCATGGCTCCTAAATTTGTTATGATATAGAGTACACCTCTGTATGTATGGGGGCAGCAATTTGGATGGATGCCTAGAGTTCCTCTGGTTGCCTAGAGTTTCTTACATAGCTTGAGGATGGAACCAAGTCAGCTTTCTTTGGATATCAAAGTATGCTAGGATAATCTCTGGCACATCCCAGCTGATGGTGGTCCTGGAGGGGTAGGGATAAAAGAAGCCAGGCAGCTAGTCTGGCTTGGTCTGACAGAGGCCTGTCTACCGCGGCAGCTTCCAGGCATGGCAGGGGACAAGCTCCATAACCTGATGTCTTTTTGATTTGTAACAATCCCCATTTGCAAAGCTGCACTAAGAGCCGGACACCATAGCTTCAAACTACAAAATAACTCGTTCTTACATATTATATAAAGTAGCATGATATATCATTTATAGAGCACTAAATACCATTACTGAAATCACTGAAAGCAATATAGTAACTTCAAAGTCTTTCAAAGGTCATTTGCAATATGGTATTGAGGAATTTAGACATCCTAAATAAAACAAAGCCATCCAGAATAATCACATCGTGTTAACCATATGGTGTTTTTTCAAGAAAACGAAAACCAAAAAGCCTGGATATCTTTTCTATATAATTCAGGATCACCTACTATTTGATTTGAGATTGCTGGTACTCAGCACACAGCTGACATTTAATACAGGTTAGTGAAACAAGTGAATGACTGTGAATTTTACTCACATACACATATTTTCAGTATGTTAAGTATGTACCCTACACATGGATATAAAGTACACATAAGTAATTCCTTAGGAGCAGTAACACAACATAGTGTTGAAAGAAGCATCTAATTGGCTCAGTGTCCATAGCACAGTGTTTACGGCGCGGCCACATACACTGAGGCTCGCAGGTTCGAACCCAGCCCCAGCCAGCTAAACAACAATGACAAATGCAATAAAAAATAGCTAGGCATTGTGATGAACGCCTGTAGTCCCAGCTACTTGGGAGGCTGAGGCAAGAGGATGGCTTAAGCCCAAGAGTTTGAGATTGCTGTGAGCTGTCACACCACAGCACTTACCAAGGTGACATAGTGAGACTCTGTCTCAAAGAAAAAAAAAGAATAGAAAAGAAAGAAAAAAGCATCTAATTATGAAGAATAGTGCTCCCTTTTTAACAGACAACAATTCTTTCAGCACCATCAAAGCAATAGCATTGCTGTCAATGAATCAGGAGATGAGGTCCCAGAACATTCTTGGCTCATGAGATCTTGTGCAGGTCATTTCTTTCCCTGGATCTCAATCTCCTCATCTGCAAAATAAAGGGGCTGGGGCCAAATGACCCTGCAGGTCCTTCCCTCACTGACATGACTGGATTGCTATGGCTCCCTCAGCAGGGAGCACCAATACCACATTCCTGTTTGCTGAAGACGGCTCATTCACCTTGGGTTTTAAATGGAAAGGATGCGTGGTTGGACTAGGAGCTAAATTTTCCAAACTCCAAATGTTCCTGAAGCTAAATCTTGGAGAGTAGGGGGGGAAAAGTGATCTTGAAGACTTTCAATCTGCCACAGACACTGACACGAAAGAGCCACAGGACTAGCGCACTCGTGTGTGTGCGCGCACGCGCGCGCACGTGTGCATCCAAAGTGCCACCCCCCGTACGTGCAGAGCTGTACTCTACAAAATGACAAAGTTAGGAGCCACAAAAGAAGGACTGTTCAAAAATACAAGGTAAAAAACGTTAAGACTCATCACCTTGGAGGATCTCTAAACAAAGGGTTCCTTTCAGTTTATTTTTATTTGGTGGGTCATTTTTTTTTTTTTTTTTTTTTTTTTTTTTTTTTTGTCTTGGAAGATGAAAGGCCAAAGCCCAGGGTCTGAATCTTATTAAATTCCTCTTAATTAACTGACATGAAAGCACATCATTGTACAGGTCAAGCTAATTGGAAGCTCTGCTTGGGTTCGCTTCAGTATCAGCTAGATGAAGCTTGGACGCACTCTTGCCTTTTTGTCACTGTACAAAGAACTGTTTTAGCTTTGATTATCTACCTTATCCACATTTAGAATTATAATGAGATTGGGGGGGGGACTCTTTAAAAACCACAATTGTAGTCACAAGGCCAGGTATAATGTGTGGTAAGAAAATCCAATTTCTGTTTTTAGAGATGGTCAACTCAAAGCTTGGTTTCAGCAAGAACCGAAATATGTAAGAATAGGCTTTTTGGTCTTTCCAACATTTTTTCCTTACTTTAGTTGTGTGAGGTGAAAAGCATTTCTAAAACAAGTACAACAGAGCTTATTCAATGTGCTGGCAACTTCAAAGTTTTTAAAGTAGTCCTGAGTTTCGATTTGGGTGTCATCCAATTTAAGTCAAAGGAATTTAAGTTCCTTTAGGGAAACATAACAACAAATATTTGCTAGAATAATACATGACATAGAGTAAGGTGAGGTTGAAAAGCATTCTAAGACAACCCATAGAGTTAAGCTCACCCTTCAAGGGTGAGTACCAATGGATCATTTAGGAGAAATGGCAAATTATATTTTTTAGGTTTTCAAAATTTACTGAAATGCTAATGCTACATCAAAATTTTACTTTTCCAATAATGCATTTTAAGCAACAGAAAAGTAACAAATTTTTGAGTATAGTTTTACATGGGGACACAGAAGATTATACTTGCCTTATATGAGAATTATGAAAGAACTATTGAGGGTAGCAGAAAAATGTCATTTTGGGCTCATTTACAAATGTGTGTGTGCATGTGCGTGTGTGTGAAAGGGTTCTCCAGTATTGCTGCTCTTTTCAATTTTCTACCATCCTTATGGCAACTTACGCCACAGGATTTCATTATAAATTGTTTTAAATCCTGTGGGAAATTAACGGAATAAAGTATAAATTCTGAAAGATCCACTTATCTTTTTAAAAGGTACCATTCCAACTCTAAAGGAAGCTTTGGCTGCACCATGAGGGCTTGGAAAGCCTCATCCTGACTTATTCCCCCTTGACCTCTGCCCTTTTCCCCTCCCTTCTCCATGTGACCAAAGCTGGTGGCACTGGTCCAGGAAGCCCATGCAGGTCAGGTTCTGCGTCCTCTTCTCAGCTATCTGCCCATATTTTCTAAACAATCAGATCTCATCTGAGACTGGAAAACCAGTTGTATAAACTACTGAATGGATATTCTGATGCCAAGATGATCCCAGTCAATCTCATGTGACTTTGGTGACTATGAGCTAAATTTTCCAGGCTCAGAATGTTCTTGGCACTATCCCTTGGAGATAAGGGAGGAGAAAGTGACCTTACAGTATTTCATTCTGCCATAAAGAATCACAGGACATGTGTGTGTGTGGGCACATGAGCGTGTGTAATCCATCCTACTGCCATTCCCTGCTATTATTACGGGTCTGGAACAACATGTATTCTGAAACACTGCTGCAGAAATGTAAAGTTTAAAAAATCTTTGTAGAAAGCAATTTCATGATACATATCAAGAAACATAAAAGCTGGGTGGCACCTGTGGCTCAGTGAGTAGGGCACTGGCCCCATACACTGGAGGTGGCAGGTTCAAACCCAGCCCCAGCCAAAAAAACAAACAAACAAACAAACAAACCATAAAAGCCTATTGAATTTAACTCCTGGTAATGTAGCATAATAAAATATTTGAAGATACAAGAAATATTTGCAATGAGACTACAATTCGTGCCAAGATTGCTGGTAAAACACTGGGAGCAAGTGGGTGACAATAGGGTTTTGGCAGCATTAATTCAGTCAGAGTCACATAAAATTCTATACCCTATAAAAATGTTAAAGAATATTGATTAAAACACTATACAACATATTCACAGTGAAAAGGTTACTGAACCACATGTACCTTATGATTCCATCTTTATAAAAGATACACATGGCTGCACTGAAAATCCTGGAAGGCCGTGATGGATATTGTATGGAAGTAGTTATGATTTTTAAAATGTAACTATCTGCATTTCCTATTTCTCATTTTTCTAATGACAAGTACATCCTGCTTTTTGCAAGTAAAAATTAAAGTTCTCTTATTAAAGAAAGAGCAATGAGTAAATAAAATTGTCTTTGTGTTAACTCTGCCATAGAGTGTTTTATTTATTCTTAAACTAGTATCTTGGAAAAGAACCTAAATAGAAAACAAGGATTAAACATCCCAAGTAAGTCATTAATTGACAAAAACAACCAAATAATGCATTTGTCTAACGTTCTGCCCTAACACAGGTCCTTCCTTGATTACTGGCAGTGAATCCACGTCATCTTATCTTTTGGAAAGCAACATCATTTTCTGAACTGTTGATAATAATTTAACATATACTCAGAAAGGATCCCATTTTGTTTGGGCTTCCAAAGACCATCTAAAAACGTAACTCCTAGCACATTCTACAGACGAGTTTTTAAAATTACAAAGACAAAAAGTAACATGCACTGGCTCTAGAATATTACCTCCATGAGAAGCAGGAGCTTTTATTGTTTCCTGCAGAATCTCCACAGCCTAATATAGGACCTGAAATATAGTTGGGACTCAATGACTGTTTGCTGAATAAAGAAGGGGTCCAAGGTTAGGGGTGGGGAGAATAAATAGGATATGAGGAGAAATCAGAAAGAAACAAAACTGCTCATAAATTTTAAATAGTAATAATAGCTACCATCCACAGTTGACTGTGTGCCAAGTGCTGGATCTGCTTTATCTAATTTAATGTGCACAGCAATCCTACTACATATTAGCTGCTTTACAGATGAAGGAAACTGCGACACTGTAATTCTGTATAATTAGCATAAAACTAACACAAAGGGACTGGTAAATCCAACAGAGCTTAAACAAAATGCCACCATATATGATTCTCTCAGTAAGAAAGCAGAATGCAAATTTCAAAAGCTACATTTATTTGGAGATTCCACATAAGTTTCATATGTGTCATAAAACATAAACAAGAAGGTTAGGTGCTAGGTGATTTTAATAGATTTAAAAGCGCTTGTAAGAGTACGTATATGGACAAAGTGGCTGAATATTCTGATAAAAGGGGGGCTCTTCTGAATGTAAAGAATATCCAACATGGTTCATTGCTGCTCAATTCACAATTGCCAAGACGTGGAAGCACCCCAGATGCCCATCACCCCATGACCGGATTAACAAACTGTGGCACATGTACACCATGGAGCACTATTCAGCCATAAAAGGATGGAGACTTCACATCTTTTGTGCCTACCTGGACGGAGTTGAAACGCATTCTTCTTAGTAAAGTATCTCAAGAATGGAATGAAAAATATCCAATGTACGCAATACTAATATGAAACCAATATATAAACAACTACACGCCCATAGGAAAGAAAAATACAAGTACTGTCTTGAAGTATTTCAAGATTTGGCATGGTCTGTTTTTTGAAATTATCTTTTACTTTTATTTATAAATATTAGTTGTCTATTTTTTGAGAATTAAAAAAAAATAATAAGAAGTTAACTGATGACTCCATACTGAATCTCAGAGTCAAAGCATTCTATAATAGACATACTCTTATTTGACAATGTGAATGTTACTTTCTTTGCATTATTATTATTATAATTATTGCTTAATATTTCGATGTAGCAATTGTCTGATTCCTTTTCTGAATGTATTTATGTTCATTTGGTCTTGACAAGGTTTTTGTTTCTAATTCTTATCTTAAACATTGTTATTGTTATTAAATTTTAAGTCTTTTTAATTTTGTGAAGACAAAAAAATGGAAACCTAGTTAACACATGTATATGTAAAAATAAAAAATAAAAAAAAATTGTAACCACAGTCTATTTTTAAATTTGTCTTTTTCATTGTTGTTTGTTTTAAATTAGGATGAACAATACTATATTTGGAGAAGGGGAATTTCAGTTTTCCCAAGCTTTTCTGCCAAGTCCCCAAACTTAATGAAAGCAAAGTAAGGGCAAGAAAAATAAAATCCTATCAAAGTGCCATGGGATATTTTAATATTTATCAAAATGTCAAAGCCTAATTTGTTGAAACTCTGCCTAAATGTCTGCACAAAACAAATAACTCTGCCTTGAGTTTTTTTTTTGTTGTTGTTATTAAAAAAAATCACATTATGGCTGGTCTGAGGGCAGTGGTATTTATAACAAATTGATCACAACCAGTTACAGATTCCTTTGTTCCTTCTCCACTCTGACTACTTCCCTTAACTAGCCTTAAAAAAAAAAAAATCATGTTAGAAATGACTACTCAGCTCTGAATTCAGAAGATGTAAACCAAATATGGGGAAAGTTTACAATATTTAGTACAAGTATTCTCAAAACAGTGTCCTAATTTTATAATCAGTAACTTAAAACTAGGTCATTAGTGCTAATTTGTCCTTCCTTTCATATGTTTGCCTTATTTAATCTTATTTGTACAGCTAATTTCAGGAAGGATCAAAGGGCCCAAGTGCAAGCATTAGACAGTGTATACAGGTACCCACAAGATCTCCAGCCTAACCTACAGCCAAGTTTATCAAAATTCCTTAGAAATATTTATTCTAAAGGTTTTGTAAACACTCCTCTCTCTCTTTGCCAAAACATATACATATGTGTGTGTGTATGTGTGTGTTTGTGTATCTCTAAACTTTGGATAATATTCCATTTAATCATTGCTGACATAGAAAAAATAAACCATTAACTTAAACAGAATTCTTGTTAGCCATCTGGTATACCATATATCCAGAATCCCCAGGCCTTGAAAGAAATTGTTATTTATAGTATTAGAATTTCCATTCCAACGGTCACTTACTGAGAGTCCTACTATATAATCAAAGCACTGGGCTTGGTATTAAAAAAAGATGCAATACTTCACATCCTACATTCCTCTCAGTGAACTTACAATTAATTGAAAAGAAAGATTAACTGAAAAGTAACCCTGTGGTGAACTTGCTTACAATTTAATTGAAAAGGAAGATCACAAGAAATCATATTTCAAAATTAAATAAGGTAAGTACGAAGCAAAATGGAAAGTTACAGGGCTGGGTGTGGTGGCTCACACCTGCAATCCCAGCATTTGGGAGGCTGAGGCTGGCAGATTGCCTGAGCTCACAAGTTGGAGACCAGCCTGAGCCAGAGCAAGACCTTGTCTCTAAAAATAGCCAGGCATTGTAGCAGGCACCTATAGTCTCAGCTACTCTGGAGGTTTAGGCAAGAGTCTCACTTGAACCCACAAGTTTGAGGGTGCTATAAACTATGACACCAAGGCACTCTACTGAGGGTAACAAAGTAAGACTGTCTCAAAAAGAAAAAAAAAAAAGAATGGAAAGTTAGCTCACAGTCATGTGTAGGAAGAGAAAACTGGGAGTAAGGAGGCAGGGTGCCCCTATAATTTGCTATAAATCCTGGACTAACCCGTTAAACCATTCTCTGGATCTTTCTTTATCAATGAAATGAGCAAGATAATATCCATCTTGTAAGATGATTGTGATAATATACTTAATAGACTACAGATAGCATTCAAAAAGTTCCAATTAGTGCATGTTAGCAACAGGTTGAAAGAACACAAAGGAGAAAAGAATCATAATCAATGGATTCACTAGTTGGGCAGATGATAAAGAAGAAAACAAAAATCAAGAAGTCTTTATCTCTTCCATCATATTAAGGCTGTGGAACTATTATGACCTAAAGGTTCAGGTAAAAATAGCCCCCCTGCACTTTTTGAGACAAGGGTAAGAGGATCACTCGAGCCAGGAGTGAGACCTTTCAATGTCTCTAAAGAAAAACACTAATCAGGCATAGAGGCACATGCCTGTAGTCCTAACTACTCAGGATACTGAGATAGAAAGATTGCTTGAGTTCAGGAGTTCAAGTTCACAGTGAGCTACGATCATGCCACTGCACTCTAGTTTAAGTGACAGAATGAGACCCTGACACTAAAAAAATTTAAAAAAATTAGTTTTGATAGAAGCACGTCAGATTGTATTAAAAAAATCAATACATTGTACCCCACATATGCATAAATGTATTCATGATCTATGTGTATATGAATTAATAAAAAAAAAAATTTTTTTTGATGAATTCCAGGGCTCTTGTGGTTGAGTCTTTGGGATTCTCTAAGTATAAGATTATGTTGTCAGCAAAGAGGGAGAGTTTGACCTCCTCTGCTCCCATTTGGATTCCCTTTATTTCCTTGTCTTGCCTAATTGTATTGGCTAGAATTTCCAGCACTATGTTGAATAGTAAAGGTGACAGAGGACAACCTTGTCTGGTTCCAGTTCTAAGAGGAA
>CAUYPK010023037.1:0-54677 GCA_963574355.1 Loris lydekkerianus
TTATTTGATCTTTGACAAGCCAATTAAAAACATTCAGTGGGGAAAAGATTCCCTATTTAACAAATGGTGCTGGGTAAACTGGGTGGCAACCTGTAGAAGATTGAAAGTAGACCCACACCTTTCAATATTAACTGAGATAGACTCTCACTGCATAAAAGATTTAAACTTAAGACATGAAACTATAAAAATACTAGAAGAAAGTGCAGGGAAAACTCTTGAAGGAATTGGCGTGGGTGAATATTTTATAAGGAGGACTCACCAGGCAATTGAAGCAGTATCCAAAATACACTACTGGAACCTGATCAAACTAAAAAGCTTCTGCACAGCCAAGAACATACTGCGTAAAGCAAGCAGACAGCCTTCAGAAGGGGGGAAATATTTGCAGGTTGTACCTCTGATAAAGGTCTAATAACCAGAATCCACAGAGAACTCAAATTTATTACCAAGAAAAGATCATGTGACCCCATTTCAGGGTCGGCAAGGGACTTAAATAGAAACTTCTCTAAAGAAGAGAGATGCAAAATCTACGAACACATGAAAAAAAGCTCATCATCCTTAGTCATCAGAGAAATGCAAATTTCTTTGAGATATCACCTAACCCCAGTAAGAGTAGCCCACTTAACAAAATCCCCAAACCATCAATGTTGGCGTGGATATGGAGGAAAGGTCACACTTCTACACTGCTGTTGGGAATGCCCATTAATACGTTCCTTCTGAAAGGATATTTGGAGAATACTTAGGGACCTAAAAATAAACCTGCTATTCTATCCTATAATTCCTTTACTAAGTTTATACCCAGAAGACCAAAATTACAATATAACAAAGACATCTGTACCAGAATGTTTATTGCAGCCCAATTCATAATTGCTAAGTCATGGAAAAATCCCAAGTGCCTATCGACCCATGAATGGACTAGCCAATTTTGGTACATGTATACCATGGAATATTATGCAGCCTTGAAGAAAGATGGAGACTTTACCTCTTTCATGTTTACATGGATGGAACTGGAACATATTCTTCTTAGCAGTGTATCTCGGAAATGGAAGAAAAATTATCCAATATATTCAGCCCTACTATGAAGCTAAATTATAGCTTTCATATGAAGGCTATAACCAACTATAGCACAAGACTATGGGGAAAGTGCCAAGGAAGGGGAAGGGAGGAGGGAGGGTAATGGGTGAGGCCGCATGTGTGGTAAATCTTAGAATGGGGACAGCAGATTGCACTAATGTACACAGCTATGATTTAAGAATTAAAAAAAAAAATGGAGCAGTTCAAATTTTAGGGGCTTTCCAAAACTCCCAACTTTAAAAATATATTAAAGTAACTATAGAAACCAATTATAAAGTAGTTGACTATTATCTTGAAGCCATTAAGATAGAAAATCTACTCTGCAAAAAATCAGAAATTAACAACAGCTATCCACTGCGTATCACCTCACTCATAAAGCACTTCAGTGAGTGGCGGGACGTTGGTGCTCACCACTCTACTCCCAGCATATAGACAAGTGCCTCCTATGAAATAGACATACAACTAATATGTGCTGAATGAAGACATATATTTATGGTTTATATCCAAATTAAATGAACAATGGCAACTTATGACCCAACTCTGAAACAGGTCCACGTGAATGGAAATTTTGAATGTCACTAAAATGACATTGAAAGCACCAGGTTTCCAAAAACTTTAAAAGAAAATATTTTTCCATTTCCTCTTTTATAGGATATTTAGGCTTTGTAGATTAATTGCTGAAAAGATAGCTATATATATTAGACTGAGTGGCTTAAAGAGACATTATTTATTTATGTATTTATTGTTTGAGACAGAGTCTCACTTTGTTACCCTGGGTAGAGTGCTATGGTGTTATAGCTCACTGCCATCTCAGACTCTAGGCCTCAAGAGATCCTCTTGCCTCAGCCTTCTAAGTAGCTGCGAATATAGAGGCTGGGCACAATACCCAGCTATTTTGTTTTGTTTTTTAGGAGACCGAGTCTGGCTCTTGCTTAGAAGTGAGCTAGAACTCTTGAGCTCAGGCAATCCACCCACCTCAATCTACCAAATTGCTAGAATTACAAGTGTGTAAGCCACTTCAGCTGGCAAATGATAGAAATTAAAATCTTCACAGTTCTTGATGGTAGAAGTCCAAGATCAAGATTTTGGCAGTATTAGTTTCTTCTGAAGTTTCTCCTCTTGACTTGTAGATCAGCTATCATTTTTCTATGTCTTCACATCATCTTCCTCTGTGTCTATGTCTTAATCCCTTCTTATGAAGACAGCAATCATATTGGATTTTGGCCCTTAATAATATTCTCATTTTTAATTTAATTATTGCTTTAAAGACACTATCTCCAAATACTATCTATCACTTTCAATGTTATTAGGGATCATAACATCAACATGAATTTTGTAGGGGGGTGAATTCAGCTTATAATACCATATGATAGCCAAGATGGAATATGGTCATCTGACAAATAAACAATACACAAAGTCAAAATACAAACATTTTACGGTTCAAATCATCTACTTAATTTTCAGTGGTCACAAAGGTAAATGAATAAATAACAGGGGACAAGATACTGCTCCAAAGTAAAAATATAATTTATATTCACATGTGCAGAACAGTATAAATTATACTCACAAGTACTGGACTGACTCAGAACTCAGACTAAAAGATATATTCACAATAGGTATCAGGCAGCATTTACTGGAAGAATTGTTTTTTGTTTCTGTTTGTTTATTTTTTAGGTCTATAGTTTCTTAAAATGGGTTCTATAAGTCTGATAGTATTAATGTTTCCGCAAAACATATTCAATTTATTTCTTCTTAACCAGAACAAGTCCCTTAAATTTTCATTCCCATGGAGTCATATCTGCAACAATAAATCTAGAATATGGCTAATATACAGGAAACTCTCTGTAGTATATTAAGATTTTAAAGAATTAGGTGGGTCTATTTTGGATTCCCATAGTATTTGTTACTGAATTGTATACACTAATGGAGCCTTATTATAAAGTTGTGTTATAGTCATATTCTAGTATATAAGGGGAGTAAATAATTAATTTTAGGGGGGAATTATACAATACCTATTAAAAAATCAAACTATCCTCATTTTATACATATAGGCTAATCAAAAATACTTTGTTTTCATTTTCTAATTTTTTTAAAATTAGTTCAGAGTGAGGGCCTAAGCTCAACCATGTCAATTACTTACAAAAAAATGCTTCATATTTATACCCACTTAATTTTACACAATCAACACCTATTTATTGGATTTCCTTGTACTTATATATTATTTTTATAGAAAGTTTGATAGCATGTTATTGAAAGTCCATATTAACTGAAAGTTCAGCATTTATCCCCAAAGCCCCGTCAGAGGAAGGAGGACATGTGGTTTAAGGAGAAGGAAAAAAAAGTTTATTAATTTTGGAGCAAATGAGGTTATCAGAGTCCCATCTTATAGTACCAACATTGTGCTTCATAGCAGAAGGTCTAAGAGATTTTAAACGGAATGGTTTTGATCAATCTCATCTTTACCTAGCTAAAATATTGTCATGATCTCCACCTCAATGACTTGCCCCTTCTGTAAGCTAAAGAACAAAAATGGTACTTTCATATTCCTCCTGACCACTGGCCTGAGGCAGAGATGTAGGTTTTAGTTCTCAAAAAGAGTATGTAGCTTTTTAAGAGACAGAAAACAGTTTTACCGTTCTTTTTCTGTGTTACATGTGTTCCAAAGATGTTTCTCTGATCAAACTTGAAAGCCCCGGGGGTGAGGTAGTGGGAGGCGTGGTTGTATGAACAAAGAATAAATAGACACTTAACTTGACACTATGGTCGGGCATGTATCCTACCACTCTGGGAGGTAGACATTGCTGGATTGCTTGAGCTTAATATTTGGAGACCAGTGAAGAAACAGACTCAGTCTCTACAAAACAAAACAAACAAAAAAACCAACCAGATGGCCATTATGGCAGGTGATCCTTTGAGCTCAACCAAGAGTTTGAGGTTGCTGTGTACAAGGACCATACCACAGCACTCCACCCAGGGAGACAAACTGAGACTCTGTGTCAAAAGAAAAAATAAAGACAATATGCGTTATCTTGATTCATGAAAAAGTCTATGTCTAGTACTCAACCCCCTTCGTAAAGGAATTTTGGAAACAATTTTCTAATTTAAGAAATAACAAAATAATGTTGAATTGTTTTCATTTCTTTTCTTTTCATTTTTTTTTTAGACAGAGTCTCACTATGTCACTCAGGGTAGGGTGCAATGACCTCAAAGCTCACAGCAACCTCAAAGTCTTGGGATTAAATGTTTTTCTTGCCTCAGCCTCTCAAGTAGGTGGGACTACAGGCTCCTGCCACAACACTTGGCTATTTTTTTGCATTTATCATTGTTGTTTAGCTGGCCCAGGGCGGGATTGAACACTCCACCCTCCGTGTATGTGGCTGGTGCCATAACCACTGTGATTTGGGTGCTGAGCCAAATTATTTTCTTTTTAATATATACATATATATTATATGTAATGTATATATATATGTGTGTGTGTGTGTGTGTGTGTGTGTGTGTATATATATATATTTGTTTGTGTGTGTATTTTTTTTTTTAATATACCATTTGACATATTTTCGTCACACTGGTTAACATAGCCTTCCTGGCATTTTCTTAGTTATTATGTTGAGACATTTACATTCTACATTTAGTAGGTTCACATGTACCCTTGTATAATGCACCTTAGGTGTGGTCCCACCAATACACCCTCCCTCTGCCCATCTTCCCTACTCCCCTCCCCTTCCTCATCCCCTTCCCCATATTCTTAGGTTTCATAGTAGGGCTGAGTACATTGGATATTTTTTTTCCATTCTTGAGATAGTTCACTAAGAAGAATATGTCCCAGCTCCATCCATGCAAACATGAAAGAGGTAAATATCTCCATCTTTCTTTAAGGCTGCACAATATTCCATGGTGTAAATATATCACAATTTATTAATCCAATCATGGATCGATGGGCACTTTGGCTTCTTCCATGACTTAGCAGTTATGAATTGGGCTGAATAAACATTCTGGTACAAATATCTTTGTTATAATGTGATGTTTGGTCTTCTGTATATCTACCTAGTAGAGGAATTGTAGGATCAAAAGGCACATTTATTTTTAGATCTCTAAGTGTTCTCTAAACATCTTTCCAAAAGGAACATATTAGTTTGCATTCCCACCAGCAGTGTAGAAGTGTTCACTTTTCCCCACATTCACGCGAACATCTCTGGTCTTGGGATTTTGTGATATGGGCTAATCTTACTGGAGTTAGATGATATCTCAAAGTAGTTTTGATTTGCATTTCTCTGAAGATCAAGGATGAAGAGCATTTTTTCATATGTCTTTAGGTCGTCTGCCTGTCTTCTTGAAAGTAATTTGTCTACAATTCCCTTGCACACCCTGAGATGGGATCACTTGTTCTTTTCTTGCTTACACGTTTTAGTTCTCTGTGAATTCTGGTTATTAAACCCTTGTTGGAGACATAAGCTGCAAATATCTTCTCCTCTGTCTACTTGCTTTACTTAATGTGTTTTTGGCTGTGCAGAAGCTTTTTAGTTTGATCAGTGTATTTTTGAAGCTGCTCAATTGCCCACGGGGGTCCTCCTCATAAAATACTCGCCCAGACCGGTTTCTTCAAGGGTTTTCCCTACACTGTCTTCTACTATTTTTATAGTTTCATCTCTTAAGTTTAAATCTTTTATCCCTTGAGGGTCTATCTTAGTTAATGGTGAAAGTTGTGGGTCCAGTTTCAGTCTTCTACAGGTTGCCAGCCAGTTCACCCAGCACCATCTGTTAAATAGGGAATCTTTTCCCCACTGAATGTTTTTAATTGGCTTGTCAAAATCAAATAACGGTAAGTAGCTGAGTTCCTCTCTTGTATGGAACAGAATAGAGAACCATTTACCTCTCTGTTTTTGTGCCAGTACCATGCGATTTTGATCACTATCGATTTATATTATAGTCTGACGTCTGGTCGTGTGAATCTTCCTGTTTTGTTTTTATTTCTGAGAAATATCTTGGCTATTTGAGGTTTTTTCTGGTTCCATATAAAATGAAGTATTATTTTTTAAAGATCTTTAAAGTATGACAGTGGATCTTTAATAAGGAATGCATTAAAATTGTATATTGCTTTGGGTAGTATGGACATTTTAACAATGTTGATTCTTCCCAGCCATGAGCATGGTATATTTTTCCAGTTGTTAACATTTTCAGCTGTTTCTTTTCTTAGAGTTTCATAGTTGTCTTTATAAAGATATTTCATATACTTTGTTAGATAAACTCTCACATATGTCATTTTCTTTTCCACTACTGTGAATTGAATAGAGCCCTTGACTGTTTTTTCAGGGTGACTATTGTTGGTATATATATAAAGGCTACTGATTTTGAATGTTGATTTTGTAACCTGAGATACTGCTGTATTCCTTGATCACTTCCAAGAGTTTTGTAGTAGAATCTCTGGTATTTTCTAGATATGCAATCATATCATCTGCGAAGAAGAAAAGTTTGATCTGTTCTGACCCTATATGGATACCCTTCATCGCTTTTTCTTCCCTAATTGCGGTGGCTAAAACTTCCATTACAATGTTAAAGAGCAGTGGAGATAATGGGCAACCTTCTCTGTTTCCTTATTTGAGTGGAATTTATTTCAATTTAACTCCATTCAATAGGATATTGGCTGTGGGTTTGCAGTAGATGGCCTCTTTCAGTTTATGAAACGTCCCTTCTATACCAATTTTCTTACATGTTCTGGTCATGAAGGGATGCTGGATTTTATCAAAATCTTTTTCTGCATCAATTGAGGGAATCATATGGTCTTTGTTTTTTAATTTCTTTATGTGCTGAATTATATTTATAGATTTACGTATATTGAAGCAGCCTGTAGACCCTGGGATAAAACTGACTTGGTCATGATGTATAATTTGTTTGATGTGTTGCTGGATTCTGTTTGCTAGGATCTTATTGAATATTTGTGCATCTATATTCATTAGTGATATTGGTTAATAATTTTTTTTTCTTGCTGGGTCTTTTCCTAGTTTGGGAATCAGGGTGATGTTTGCTTCATAGAACATATTGTGTAGTATTCCTTCTTTTTCTACATTTTGGAACAGGTTGAGTAATATAAGTACTAGTTCTTCTTTAACAGTTTGGTAGAATTCTGTCGTGAAGCCATCTGGTCCTGGGCTTTTCTTTTTAGGGAGATTTCGTATGGTTGATGCTATTTCAGAAGTTCATATTGGCCTGTTCAACATTTCCACTTGATTCTGGCTAAGTCTTGGAAGGTGACATTGTTCCAAGTATTGGTCAATTTCCTTTAGATTTTTGTATTTCTGAGAATAAATTTTGTTGTAATATTCTTTAAGGATTTTTTGAATTTTTGAGGAGTCTTGTTTTTTCGTGTTTGTCATTTCTGATTGATGAGATTAGAGATTTTACTCTCTTTTTCCTTGTTAGGTTAACCAAATGTTTATATATTTTATTGACTTTTTTAAAACCCCAACTTTTTGATTTATTTATCTGTTGTATAATTCTTTTTTTTTCGATTTCAATTAATTCTTCTCTAATTTTGGTTATTTCTTTTCTTCTACTGGGTTTGGGTTTGGAATGTTCTTCCTTTTCCTGTTGCTTGACATGTCCATTAAGTTGTTAACTTCCTCTCTTTCTGTTCTATTATAGAAGCCTTGTAGTGCTATAAATTTCCCTCTTAGGACTGCCTTTGTAGTATCCTAGGGGTTCTGGTAATTCGTGTCTCAATTGTTGTTTTGTTCCAAAAATTTGGTGATTTCCTTCTTAATCTCGTCTATGACCCATGTATCCTTCAGCATAAGGTTGTTTAGCTTCCACGTTTTTGTATCAGTATGCAGATTCCTGTTGTTACTGAGTTCAACTTTTATTACATGGTGGTCCAAGAAGATGCAAGGAATAATTTCTATTTCTTTAAATTTACTGAGGTTAGACTTGTGACCTAAGATGTGATTGATTTTGGAGTATGTTTCATGGGCTGATGAGAAATATGCGTTTTCAATTTTGTTGGGATGAAATGTTCTTTAGATGTCTGTTAAATCCAAGTGTTGAATTGTTAGGTTTAAATCTAAAATTTCTTTGTTCAGCTTCTTATTAGAGGATCAATCCAACGCTGCCAAAGAAGTGTTAAAATCTCAGACTATTATGGAGCCGGAGGAAATCAAGTTGCTCTTGTCTGTTAGAGTTACTCTTATCAATTGAGGCGCATTCTGGTTGGGTGCATAAATATTAATAATTAAATTCTCATCATATTGAGTATTACCCTTAAGAAATATGAAGTGTCCATTGTTATCCTTCCTTACTTTTGTTGGTTTAAAGCGTATTGTATCTGCAGATAGAATTGCAACTCCTGCTTTTTTCTGATTTCCATTTGCCTGAATTATCGGCGACCATCATTTCACCCTGAGTCTATAATTATCTTTTAAGGTAAGATGAGATTCTTGTATGCAGGAGATATCTGGCCTGAATTTTTGTATCCAGTCAGCCAACCTGTGCCTCTTTGGAGGACAGTTTAAGCCATTCACATTAATGGACAATATTGATAAGCCTGGTAAAATTTTGGTTATTGTGTTTTTCCAAAGTCCAGTGTATTTTTAATTCTTTCACCACTGTGGATGTTGGAGTTTAGTCAAAAGTTTCTGAGTGAATTTACTTTTCTGGTAGAGGATTGTGTTGGTCATTATGGAGGATAAGTCTGAGAATATCCTGAAGAGCTGGTTTAGTTATGGCAAATTTCTTCATCATGTGAATGTTATTAAATTACTTAATTTCTCCATCATAGATGAAACTCAGTTTAGTTGTTTACAGGATCTGGGTTTAAAGGTTTTTTTTTTTATTATTTTTAGGAGATTAAAAGTCGATAACCACCCTCTTCTGGCTTGAAAAGTTTTAGCAGAGAGATCTGCAGTCATTCTAATATTCTTCCCTTTGTAGGTTATCATTTTCTTACATCTGCCTGCTTTCAGAATTTTCTCCTTCATGTTAACTTTAGTGATGTTAATTATTATGTGCCTGAGGGATATCTTATTCTGGTTGAGTCATGCTGGGCTTCTGAAACTGTCTGCTATCTGAATTTCAGAATCTCTTGGTATGTCTGGAACATTATCTTTCTTAATTTTATGGAGAAGAACCTCTGTGCCTTGCAAAGGCACTTCATCGCTTTCAGGGATTCCTATGAGGCAAATATTCGCTCTCTTTGAGTTATTCCAGAGCTCTGTGACAGAATGATTCATTTTTTCCTCTGCATTTTTCCTCTTTAAGTGTTTTGGAGTGTTCAAAAGCTTTATCTTCAATGTCAGAAATCTTTACTTCTGCTTGCTCCTCTGTTTCTAAGGTATGCTACTGTATTTTTCAGATCTTTGAGGGCTGCAAATTCTTGCCTCAATTTGTCAAAATCTTTGGTCATTTTGTCTTTAAATTCATTGAATTCTTGAGACAACTTTTGAATTTCTCCTCAAATTTCTAATTCCAACTTTTCCTCCATTCTATTAATCGTGTTTGCAATCCAAATTCTGAATGCAATTTATGATATCTTCACTATCTGTTTATGAATAGTATCTTCAATTGCATCTGCCATATCTTTCCTTGGGAGGGTTGATCTACTCTGGTTATTCTTGTTGCCGGAGTTTTTCTGCTGATTCCATCCCTCGATTACTTTACTCCAGTTGACTAGATGAGGAGATGAATAGAAGTTTGATTGGGTGCTCCAGGAGTAGTGATTAACCAGCCCTTTGCCCAAAGGCTGGGATTGATGTCTGTACCTTTTCCCCTGTAGCTTGCCAAGGACTTGTACAGTGTTACGGCCTGAGAAACTGGGTACCTGCTTGTTGTGGTGGGGTTAAGTTTATTTGTCTTATTATCAGCTGGTCTCTCTACTACCCTAGTGAATCAGTTACTCTGGTTTGAAGTCTCAGTTGTTGAGAAATAACAGCAATTAAGTCACCCTGCACCCTACAGGCAACAATTGTAAAAAGAAAATAAAACCTTCCTACAAGCACACACCCAGGGCACCACTTGGATAGTCCTCGGGCGATTGGCTCAGTTCAAAAGGTCTAAATCAATTGTCTCAGTCAGCACCTGTCTCAGGTGGGAGAGTTCAAAAAGTCTCTGGCAACTGGATCACAGGGGTCTGCTGACAACTCAAATATGATTCGCTCTGGTGCTCTTGAGTTCAGGAGGACCCACCCAGCAAATAGATTAGTCTGAGAAGGTTGATGCCTCCTTGCCCACCTTACACCTGTGTTACACCAAGTCACTTATAACCCTGCAGGGCTGTGACCCAGTTGCCTCCAATGAGCAGATATTCCAGGGGTTTGCACCTGCCTGAATCATAGGGAGATCAATGACTCCTCAGCCAGACCTCTGCTCTCTGCCACTATCCAGCAGGGGGAGGTGAGGCCTGACAACCTTGGCTGCTTTATGGATGCTGGGGCTGTTCAGTCAGTTCCAGCCCCACCCCTGATTGATGTTACTGACAGAACAGAAAAACTTTGTGGAATTGGTTTCTGTCCTGGCTAAATTCCCCTCCATAAGAGAAGCTGTTTTTAGTTCACAGAACCTGTGCCTCATGCCCTGTCTGTTCTGCTGCCTTCTCTTGCCTGTAGTTTGTATTCCCAGCATGGTGAGTTTTCAGTTTTGAGTTCACGGAACCTGTGCTTCACACCCTGTCTGTGCCGCTGCCCTGTCTGTGCTGCTGCCTGGTCTCAGCTACAGTTTGTATTCCAGCCTCTGCCTGCCCTCTTTTGTCTGGGCTGATGAACCACTCAGGGCCAGGTGCATTCCAGGTTCAGTAAAGCACTTCGCCCAGGCCGGTACAGCCTCAGGCAAACCCTTTACTCCCGGGTCCTGTGTTTCCATCCTAGATCTGTTCTTCCAGTGGCTGCCAGCAGAGAATATGCCTGGCTTCCTCTGGTTGCCCAGAGAGACAGAGGGTGTGACTCTGGAATATCCAGGGGCGAGCCCTATTGTTGCTTCTGTGTCTGCTGCTCTGTGCTTTGGGGCACCACCACTCCTGTATCCTTCTCTCTCAGCTGACTGTCCTGTCCTCACTCCTGTGCTGCAGAATCTGTACTGACCAAGAGCAGTCCATGCCCTGTCCACACCTCTGAAGAAAACACCCAAGAATCTGGACTCCTGGGAGACAGGTTTCCAGACCTCAGTGTGAGAGTGGAGGGGAATACTGGGAATTTGGAATTTCAGATAGAGAATATATGCAGTTTTATACAGTTTTATGCCTGGCAGGAGGGCACCATGTCACCCTAGTAGGGGAAGTAGGTTCAATTTTTAGAGGGTATCTCTCATGGGATATAATGGGAGGACTTTTGAACTCTGCTCCTTTGTTTGTGTGGTACTCTGACCTGTTCCCATGGGGCAGGGGACTCCCGTCTGCTTGCCGATGGATTTTGTACCTTTTGTTTGTATCCTGGTGATCACAGCTCGCCTCAGCAGGGTTGATGTGCATTCTTCAACCTTCTCTCTTGGTGCAGTTCTAATCCACCAGCTTATTTGCTAAATTTCTGTCCTTTAACTGTTCTTCTGGATGGGAGCCTCTGTGGAAAGCTGGCTTTAGTCAGCCATCTTGCCTCTGCCCCCCGTCTTTTTAATATTTTAAAAACATAAATAGAAGTGGCCAATGGTTGATCCTTCTTAGTCCTAGCATGCTCCTGAGCAAGGAACTGACACTACTTCATCTTTCCTTCCTAAAGTTAAGATACAATTCCTCAAAAGAAAATTCTCTCTGTTAAATGTAGTAATGAGTATATTATGAATAATAACACCGTTTTGACACCTATGTTCTTTTTGTTTTCTGAAGTACAGTTGACATTTGAACAACAGAGGTTTGAGCTCTACAGGTCCACTTACTATTTTGAATGTAACTTAGAAGCGTGTAGGCTGGGCCACATGGCTCAGGCCTATATTCTTAGTATTCTAGAAGGCTGAGGTCAGTGGATTGCCTAAACTCAGGAGTTTGAAAGCAGCCTGAGCAACAACAAGATCCCATCTCCAAAACTATCTGGGTGTTGTTGTAGATCCCTGTAGTCTCAGCTACTTTGGAATTTGAGGCATGAGGATTGCTGAAATCCAAGAATGTTAGGTCGCTGTGAGCTATGACATTACGGCACTCTACTGTGGGCAAGAAAGTGAGACTCTGTCTCAGAAAAAATGAAAGCAAAAACTGAGGTGTGTGCTTTCCTCTTCTGCCTCTCCTCAACTACTTATCTCTTCCTCCTTTATTGCCCTTGAGACAGCAAGATCACCCCCTTCTCTTCTTACTCCTCCTCCCCCTTGTTCCTCAGCCTACTTACTTGATATAAAGATGACTAGGATGAAGATCTTTATGCCTATGCATTTCCACTTAAAAAATAGTAGATATATTTCCTCTTCCTCATGATTTTCTTAATATTTTCTTTTCTGTAGTTTACTTCAAGAACACGTATAAACATAGAAAGTATGTGTTAGTCAACTGTTTGCATTATTGGTAAGGTTTCTGATCAACAGTAGCCTATTTGTACTTAAATTTGTGGGGAGTCAAAAGTTACATGTGGCACCCCTAACTCTTGCATTGTTCAAAAGTCAACTGTAATGGTTTTTCAGACTAAATTTATGACAATGCTTCTGGGATTGATACAGCAAAGATTTATTTTCCCTCGCATTTGAAGCATATTTTTTTCTTCATTGGAAAACCCAGAAGCCTTTGGACCTTCAACATAAACCCTTTAGATTGAAATGTGACAGTGAAATTTATAAACTTTTGTTTTGGGAGCCAGATATAAAATGCTAAATTTGAAAAACCAATAAGATGGGTTAAGGTAAATGGGGATAAACTTCCTAATGCTTTGTAGCAGTGCAGTCTGCCTGTTGAGTTCTTTAAGAATCTAGATTTACTTTCTAATTACGTACCTAAGAGAATTCTGAGCCAAAGTAATTTGAGTCCAAACAAAAGCAAATTGGTATGGTGGGGCTTGGAATTAGGCTTGTCACAAAAGCTTTACAGCATAAAGAAAGGTTTCCTGGGAAGTTGCTAATCGTTCCTGATTCTTGATTCAACCTCAATTCAGTAGATCTAACATCTCTTCACTTTTTGGCTACTAAACTAAGGTTAGTACAAAATAATATATTACAGACCAATAATACATAAAAATGTCATTGCTTAATTAAACAGTTTGTTAATCAGGAAAAATAGTTCTTTGATGGAATAGAACACAAAACTAATAACCTTGAATGGAGGAATGTGAGCAGGATATGTCACATAAAAGGTCTGAATACTCTAGAGACAACTTTGATTCTTCTACTCTCATACTCCATGTCTAATCAATTCATCAGGCAATATTGTTGTTGTGGCTTCAGAATATATCCAGAATCTAATCTTTGCTTACCACATGCATAGCTATCACCCTATTTCTTACCACCATCATCTGTAATAGCCTCTCAACTGGTATCTTTGCTTTCTTCTTTCCCTATAGTGTATTTTCAACTAAGAAATTAAAGCCATCTTTTAAAAGTGAAGGTTGGACATATCATTCTTCTGCTCAGAAGCTTGAAAAACATGTCCATTTCTATCAGAGTTAAAGCCACTGAGCTAAATGATTTCATCCCCATGATTCTTCTGACCTCTTATTCTCCCACTCATTGTCTCATCTGTGATCAGATTGACTTCCTTGTTGTCACTTACACATGCCAAGCATGCTATCCTATTTGTGTAATGTTCTTCTACTTGGAATTTTCTTCACCCAGATAATCATCTGTCTAATCCAAAATCACCTCGTTCATGTTTTTGCTCAAAACCCTTTTTATGGTTGAAGCCTACCTTAATTATCGCATTCCCCTAGCCCACCTGGGCTCATGAAACCCTCTTTTTTCTGATTGTTTTATTCCCTGATAGTGCTTATCATCTAGACAATTCACTCATTTATGTTTTATTTATGTTTTATTTATTTATTTATTTATTTATTTATTTATTTATTTATTTTTGAGACAGAGTCTCACTATGTCACCATGGGTAGGGTGCTGTGCCATCACAGCTCACAGCAACCTCAAACTCTTGGGCTTAAGTGATTCTCTTTCCTCAGCCTCCCAAATAGTTGGGACTACAGGCACCCTCCACAATGCCAGACTATGTTTTGGTTGTAGTTGTCATTGTTGGTTGGGAGGCCTGGGCTGCAGTCGAACCCACCAGCTCCGGTGTTTGTGTCTGGTGCTCTAGTTGCTGAGCTACACAAGCCAAGCCATTTTGGTTTATTTTTTATTCCCCCTGCTAGAATGTAAGTTCCCAAAAGACAGCACTCTTTGTCTTCTTTGATGATGTGGAAAGTGTGACTGGCAGAGAGTAGGTACTCATCAGATATTGTTAAATGACTGAATGAAAAGTAAACACTTCTGATGGAGATACTAAGTCCATGTGATACACCAATAAGGAATGTTTTGAGGAAGTATAAATTCATTGGAGCATAATAAAGGTGTAAAGTGTGTGGTGTGCTCTTTTTATTGAGTAACCAAAGAGGTTAAATGACCTGCTGAAGATCATATTACTAATAATACCAGAGCAGAACTTTCACTTTCTTGTATGTCATTAAGAGTCCAAGCCATGTCACATGGTACTAGAAGAAAGTTATTTGAGATGCAGTTTTTCTGTAAGGAGATCCTAGAGGAGGTGATTTGATCTGGTATCTAAATAGAAATAAGACCTCTTTGAAAGGGAACTAGCTGTGAGAGTAGTGGAAAGATCTTGAAAGATCGATTTTTAGGGCAATGACTTTAACTCCAAGTAATTTGGGTTCACTTGCCACTTTTTAGAAACTTGGAGAGTCCAGACAGTTGACAATGACTCACTAATTCTTGACTTTGAACATACCTTCTACCTGTTCAGCATTAACCAAATTCTTTGGAGAGCCTGACTGTTGATACCCCTTCACAGAATTCAGATGAAAAGCACCATGCAGGATTTATTCTTCACTTTGAAAAGGGAAGGAAGTCAGTATATTTTTAAAGGAATATGAAGCTCTGTAAGTCCTGACAAGCTGTTCAGACAGGAGACTTTCCCTTGGAAACAGTTACCACATGTCTTCTTTCATATTTATATATTTTATGTTTACTTTTTAATGTGACCTCATAGAACTGAACCCAGTCTGCTACATTATAGTGCTATGAGTCAGTATCGTTGCCCTGTTCCTACTTGATGGGCTATCCCATTCCAGAATTTTCATGCACAAAACTGTGCATAGTGCTGTGGAAATTTGCTGTCTCTCGTTATTGCTCCGCAGCCCTATCACATCCTACCTCACCATCATCCCCACCAACTTCCTAGAGGTGGGGGAAGTTGATGAGCTATATAACAAATATGATAGAACTCTCAGAAATATGTAGTCTATTACAGAGATATATAATTTGTGAAACATGAGTCAGAAATCTCTTTTATGATGAGATAAAACTCATAGTTTTTCATCAAAATGAGATACCAAAACAATGAAAATTGAAGATATTATTAACCTTTGCGGTATATCAAGCTACCCTGAAACTAAGTGGCTAGAATACTAATCTTTTATTGGCTTATATTTCTGTGGGTGAGAAATTTGAGCTGGTCTTTGAAAGGCTGGCTTTTCAATACTGGAAATCGCTTATAGTTATTCATCCTCAACATGGTTGACCTAAGCTTCTTTTCATAGCAGTGACAATGTTCCTAGAGAGCAAAAGTGGAAGCTTGTAGGGCCTCTTGAAGACTACACTTAAAACGCATACAACATCACTTTTGTGATTCTGTATTACTCAAAGAACGTCACATGGCTGGCCTATATTTAAGAGGTGGGGAAAGGGATTCTACTTTCTAATAAAAGGGAGTAAAAACTTGGCTATTTAAATCTTCCACAGATATCTCCCCCTATCATGCCTAAGCATCATAGATAATAAGCTAAAGCCATATCAGACAGGAACTTATAAGTTATAGTAAGAAATTTGAACCTTACCCTGAGGGAAAGGGAAAATGTTGGAATGATTTGAGCTGGAAATTGACATGATTAAGTGTATGTGCTAGAAATATCACCTTCAATGAGAAGTGGAGATTGAATTCTAAAGGATTAGAGCAGAGTAGTAATACTGTTTGAAGTGAAGTATGAAGGCAGTAGTACTGATCATAATCTTATTATAATGATCTAAGCAAGAGGTGACTTGACCCAGTATAGTTGTGTAAGAATAGGAAGGATGCACAAATTGAAAAGATATTTTGGGGGCGTCACCTGTGGCTCACTGAGTAGGGTGTCAGCCCCATATACCGAGGGTGGCTGGTTCAAACTCAGCCAAACTGCAACAAAAAAATAGCTGGGCGTTGTAGTGTGCGTATGTAGTCCCAGCTGCCTAGGAGGCTGAGGCAAGAGATCCGTGGAAGCCCAAGAGCTGGAGGTTGCTGTGAGTCCTGTGACGTCACGTCACTCTACTGAGGGTTGTAAAGTGAGACTCTGTCTTTACAAAAAAAAAGAAAAGAAAAGATATTTTGGAACCATTAGGATCCTTGTGAAGATGGAAGTGAACAGAGTGGGTGAGGAAATCAAATAGTAATGATAGAATTTAAAATAGTAATTTGATTATAACATTAGCTGGTTTGTATTCTGGTTTCTTTCAGGCCCTGGCCTAATATTTGAACTGTGCAGATGGTTTCCCATTATTAAGCAACATCACCTTTAAAGTTGTTCGATTGTAATATTTATATCATTACATAGTTAATGGGTCACTAATACAGCAGTGTGTATAAGTAAAATCTTATTCCATAACATGGATAATGTTCTTCTTGCTTGTTTAGAAGCAGAAAGTAGGTATGTGTTCTGCTTGGTAGTATTTTAAATTAAACAGAACTGCAGGTCTTCATAATGAGCCACCAAGAACACCTAATACTTTTCTAGTGTCTAAACTTTTCAATCAGCTTACAATAGTCATTGATAAAATTAAATGTTTCTGTTCCATGTAATTTCCTTGGTTGTTACAATTTACATTCTGTACCTGTTATGCACTTGACAAAATAGATTCTGTTTTCATAGCCAATACAGTACTGTTCATTCAAGGTTGCTAACTTTATCCATTTTAGTAGTTGTATCAGGGCGTTGTCATGTATGATGGTTTGGTGTTGATTCTCTTCTTACAAGGTTTTCCACAGTGGTGTAGTTTCAGGAGATAACATAGGATGACATTTTACTATCCTCAAGGTTATTTTTCCTGTCTCTTTTGTGGTTCATTTTTGCCTAAGGGGAGAGCATGCATAAATGAAGGCAGCTTTCACCATTCGTTCATTATCTATTGAACAGTATGTAACATATTCTGTTAGAGCATTTAGTTAAGATATAAATCTAAGAAGAAAGTGAATACTGTGTTGTTACACAGTCGCCACGTAATTTTCAGGTAGATTTTCCTCAAGGAAAGTAAAGGTTTTTAGATATTGGTTTCAGGGAGGGGGACTTGTTGTGAAGCCTACTGTCTTTATATGCACTAATATACCACTTTCCTCTGACACTTAGAAAATACAAAAGCAGTGTCTGTTTATGTTGAGTGGCCACTAAACTTTCACCTTCAAACAATTTTATCTCATCCTGAACTTGAAATAAATCTTAGTAATACCCTCAGTCCCTACAATAATTTAGCTCACGTTAGGAAGTCAAATAGTATAAAACAGCTGTGTGCACGTCATTTTGCTTGATTGTATATTTCAGTCTATAATATGAGTAGCCTTGTATGCATTCTGAAAAATCCATACCCAGAGGGTTGTTTGGATGGTTGGTGGTAGATTTGTATTGTATTTACTGAAAAAGTTTGAGAAAAATAGCTTCCCAAAATACAGTAATGAGAAACAACCATATTGTTGTGCATTGATGATTATTTAGCTACAAATAAAAGATTACCTCCCTGATCTGATTTACCATGGTAGTAAAATGTATGTTTACTTCAAATTGACAAATTAAAGAGTACTAGTTTCAGGATGAGTCTGCAAGTGATTTCTTTGCGATTACAAAGGAATATTCCCAAATGAAAATTCATTTTGTAAGTAAAATGATCATTTCTGGGCTGCCATCTAGATCTCATTTGACTGGAAGGTTTGCAAGCCCATCCTACTTGAGAAGTCCTTGATTTTAGCAACAACATTACAGATTAGAAGAGATACTATTGATTTATAGAAGACAGCCATCATGTTTATGTATTTCTCGAACATAGCACCTATCATTGTGTTTACATATAGTTGATGCTTACTAAATGTTCATTTACATTAACTAAGCTATCAATCAGCATCAAAATATACTGAAAATTTTTAAATGAATTTGTATACCTGATAGAAGAATCCCACAGGTCTGTCGCTGAATGTTTTGTTTTGTTTTGTTTGTTTGTTTAAGAAACAGAGTATTTCTTTGTCGCCCTAGGTAGAGTGCTGTGGTGTCACAGCTCCCAGGAACCTCCAGTTCTATGGCTTAGAAGATTCTCTTACATCAGCCTCCTGAGTAGCTGGGACAACAGGCACCTGCCACAACGCCCGGCTATTTTTTTTTGCAGTTTGGGGGAGGTCATGAAGCCGGTGCCTTACTCACTGAGCCACAGGCGCCGCCCCGTCACTGAGTGTTTTTAAAAAGTCCCTGTTGAAATCCCAGCCAAAGCAATGCTTATTAGTTAAATAACCTTTCCTCATCTATGAAATACAGCTGTTTTTATATGAAAGGCACTTAGAATAATACCTGACACATGCAGGCATTAAATAAATACTGGTATTATTACAATGCTGGTGCAAAAATAATTTATTCTGAACTCCTATGTTAATCATAGTCTAAGTAGGAAAATAGAAGCAACTCCATGTGCCTAAACCAATGAGAATTTAATGCAGAAATCTGTTATCCAGGTTATTAATGATCTGAGAAGCCAATCAAGTCATTAGCAAAAGTAGAAATTTGCTATGGGAGTATAAGAATAAAGGAAGGAGTAGATACCGTTAGAATGGAAACCCTAAACATCATGGCCACCTAGAGAAACCTGGAACCATGGTGGGCTTTTACAAAGGGATTTAGAGCTATGGAGACCAGGAACAAGAGAGACAGACTATGAATTCACCCTCCTGTTCTCCAGTATCTTGCCAGTGGCTTCTATTGCTCAAACCCATTAGACAAAGGAGCTTTAGAAGTGCCACCTGTAGGGTTCAGCCCATTCTTGATACTCAGCAGAGCAGGGGAAGTGGGATTGATGATGGGTTTCAGAATCAATAGACCAAGGAACTTACACAATCCCTCATTGTATTACTGCTTCTCTAGTCTCTATCACTAGACTTGTACGTTTCTTTAGCAATAGAGCTTAGAAATTATTTGCTTTTGTATTCCTGTTCACTTTCTCCTGTCAATACTGTGCTTAGGCATTCAGTTGAGAGTATTGGTGAATCTTTTTCACATAAGTCTGAACGTCTTGACTCCTTGGATATGAGTGTTTTTTTCCTCTTTGAAAACAGACAATAGTAATCAATTATGTCTGTTTTTATGCAGGATATGCCTTTTCACTAGATGCATAGATGACTGCATGCTAATATATATCTGTACTGATTAAGAATGAGCAATATATGCAAACTGGTTGCTTGAAGCTCTTTGTTTAGAAATCGTGCTTATTTGTAGACTCCTCAGTTTACTCAGGGAAAAACAGGCCCTTTACTTCTGAAATAAAGCAAGAGAATATCATTGTTGATATGTCAATGGTAGAAATACAATGCAATAGCTTTGGCACCTGTATACAGTAAGAAATACATTTTCTATTTTGACCCTTCACACATGTAGACACATCTGAAATAGATGCTTGATACATGTGCAATGTATTCTTTTCCAATTCTTCAAAAATGCTAGTCAAAACCATCAAATTGATTTCCCAACCTTCCAACTTTTTACAACGCTTACTATGCAAAGCACTTGACAAAGATTGGTAATACATGTCATCATAGATTCCCAGCCTCTTCCATGATAAGGTAATAAAAGGAGTCAGAATATCCCATCTCTTCACATGTGGAGCCTGAAGAGCCAGAGCTACCAGACCCAAACAAAGGGCAACACTCCCTTTTTTCTGTCCACAATCTGCCCCACTCACCAGCTATAAGCAATTTGTGCTTGTTAAGATTCTGTCCTTAGGGGCTGGGCACAGTGGCTCATGCCTGTCATCCTAGCATGATAAGGCCAAGGCAGGTGGATTGCTTGAGCTCAGGAGTTTGAGACCAGCCTGAGAAAGAGCCATATCCCGTCTCGAAAGATAGCCAGGCATTGTACAGGCACTTGTGTGCCCAGCTACTCAGGATGCTGAGGCAAGAGGATCGCTTGAATCCGAGAGTTTGCAGTTGCTGTGACCTATGATGCCATGGCACAGAGTAAGTGTCCGTCTCAAGAATAAATAAAAATAAATAAATAAGATTCTGTTCTAAAGGAAGGGGAAAACACTGGAAATAGGATTTAGATATGTTTTAGACAGTGCTTCTGTTAGAGTATGGAATTCTTTAAGGAGTCTGTGTGGGTTTCAAAATTTTCTTACTGAGATTAACGCAAGAAGAGCACCATTTGGCCCACGTTAAAGATGCATTCTTTATTCTGTCAGTTCCTAAAACAAAAACTAAAGGGACTAAGTAAAAGTCCTAGTGGAAAATAAACTCAAGACAATATAGGAATATATTGTTATTGATAAAGAAGAAGGCTTCTATTATGGTAAAAAACAAGGACTCTTCTGTTTTGAGTATCATCTTAGAGTTTCGGGTAGTTCAAAAAGTTATACTTTTAAGAAGTTTTGTTTGTAACAAAACTTCAGGATTTCTATATAGCTGGCTGAAAACAAAATATTTTTGTTCCTTAAACACAGCTGGCAGATTTGAGAGCGTTATACACAATTGGCTGTATGTCAAAAGATACATAGTGCATAATGCATTTTTATATGGCTTTAAAATAGGGCACTTAATGAGGTGAAGAATCCAGATCTAGTCAGGAATGTGAATGTAATATTTTGAAAACTTCCTTATGAATTCTCAGGCAAGTATTTTTTTAATGGATTTTCAGTGCTTGAGTGAAATTATCCAGTCCTTGTTGCCATCCGTCCACATAGTAAATATAATCATTCTAACCATAGTGTTGGGGTGATACACAACCCACAGTAGACAAATTCATCCCATAGGCACGTCCTCACTACTTTCGCGACCTTTATCAGTGTATAAAATTTGACATACTGTCTTCACAACAAAGTCAACTCCTGAAATAGTTATACTTATGAGAAAAATGGGTAAAGGGCTTTTGGACAGTCTTCAAAAAGTCATTTATTCCCGTCTTTAAAATACAGTGAAAACATACCCATGGGTAGTAGCACTGCAGAACTTAGTGTCTGCGTGTGGTTGTAATACTGACTCTAGTCATTTCATTTTGTACTTAGGAGAATGTTACTTAATTTCTCTGACCCTCACTTTCCTCATCAGGGAAGTAGGAATAAGAATAGAATATAGCATAAGAAAATGTTGCAAAGACTAAGTGAGATTATATTTGTAATAGGTCTTAGTTCAGTGCCTGGTACATGAAAAGCTCTCTATAAATACTGTCAACAATATTAAATATACATGCAATCAATAGGACCATGGTTATTACCTTTCTATGTTTTGTATCTCCAAGCTCAGCCTTGAGCTTTTTGTCCCATCACTTGCTTGTTAATAGACCAAAACTCTGTAGGATTATAATAAATAAGCCAGTCGCATAGTATTAATACTAAGAATTAAGTGCAATATCCTTATTTACATAAGATCAAGATGCATGTGATTCATTCATTCACAGAGATTTCTGCTGAAAATCTCATCTTTGTGTAGTGACTGGTTACATTTTTTGAGGTTAGCTTCAAGTGCAGCTGAATGATAGAGACATGATACATCCACTTTACTTTCTATCCATCCTTACTTGACAGGCTCAGTTATCCATGGCCATCCTCTGTGTACCCAGTCACATTAGGAGCTGTAGAACATGAGTACACAGCTCCTATGGGGAAAGCCCAGTAGTGATAATGCTGAAGTACCATATGCAAAGATGATATAAAATCAAATTTAGGCAGAACAAAACAAACTATGATTGTCACCTCATGTAGTGCAGTAAAATCTATGAATTAGTCCCTAAATTCCCACAGTATGCAGATGAGATAAATTTCTTTATTGAGAAAGCAGGATCTGAGTTTGTTGCCCCAAACACAGAAGTGTGTTTGTAGATCCTTGCAGCTGTTTAACATTAGGTGGATGAATTTGAGTAACAATTCAGTCTGAAAGCTAACATTATCGGCTGTTCTACAGGCTTCCTCTATGAGCAAATTGAAATAACTTGAAAGCACTGACAAAGCATCTTATCTGCAAATCATTTATAGTAGTTTTGAGAATAGAGCTTGCTACTGTATCTTGACAAGGGACAGTCTCCACCATACACTTAACTGTCACAGGACATTCTACCTCTGTGCTGTGAACACAGTTATCTGAGGAAAAAGTTGAAGCCATATGATTTCCTCACATTCATCTGGTATCGTATTGCTTCTTGCTGTAGAATAAATCTTGCTGTTACTTATTATAGAGCTCCTTTGCTTCAGGTTAAACAGAAGGTCATTCGAAGAAACTAAACATTATATTTTAAGTTGCCTTCAAAATATCCTGAATTTGGACATAGCCTAAAACTTCTTATAAATGAAAATGGTTTCTATTTTCTGCATTATGACCCAAATCACAGTTCTTTATATGTGTAATGGCTGAAATGTATATAGAAAGTAAACAAGATTTTGCAAATATATTCCTAGCGGAAATGATGAACTATTATTTAAAAAGATAAATTACTCTATGTCATCCCTAAAATAGACATCCCAATGGCATTCATTGTAATAGTTCATCATGGAAAAAAGACAATACTATTGTGATAATAAATAAGAAAATAGTTAGGCACTTTATTAAGTGGTAAACCCTAGTATAAATTTAATGTACAAGTCTGAGTCATTTTCTGCTTATTGAATATGTATATAATTTCTTTTCAAATTTTAATATTCATTGTCTACTAATAAACAAGGTATCAATTTTCTTTATACAATATGTAAGTGAACCAAATGGACTTTTTTTAGAGTATTAGGATAATTACCTTGCCCCAGCTGACATGAATTTTTGAAGTAACTTTCTTTATGTTACTGTGAACAACACTCACGGCCCTTTCTTTATTTTCCCAATCTTAGTCCAACCTTAGAATTTTGTTTTTCTTTAGTGCATATGCTCTTCCTATGTCCTACTACATTATGCCTCAACGCTAATCTCTGGTTTAATATGGGAATTATATCTACCATCGGTAGTATAATTTAGTATCTGTGACAATACCATCTGTTAGAATTTGAATTGAAAGTCTAATATACTTCTATTATCCTGAAACGTATGCCTGTCCTTTACGTTCTAGATCTGAGAGCAGGGATTCATTGTGAATCATTGCACAGCTCTGTAGCAATGGTAAACAGACCAATGATTATTGGAATAAACTAACAGTATAATCTCATTACTACTTTCCCAAAGGGATCTATTTCCTTTTTAAAGTATCTTCTTAATTTCTTCATCTTAAAATATACTTAATGGAAGTGACTTTCTGGAATTTGAATGACATGGAAATTATTGAGTTTTGTAAACTGCATGGAAACTGAGGCCAATTGATTTGAAGATACAAATTGGGAAAAGTGCAACGTTTTTGTGGTCACTTCCCGTGCGTGTGTATATGCCTGCCTGGTCTTCTTTTAAAGTACAGGTCAAGGAACTGAATATCAGTTACCTGACCAGCCTTTTATGTCAAGCATGACTTCATCCACTTCAGAAACTCTATCACACAGGTCCCTTGGGTATTACAAAAAACACTCAAATTCTCTGCCTACTATGGTCTGAATGTTTGTATTCCCTTATAAGTCATTTGTTGAAATCTTAACTCCTAAAGGATAGTATTAGAAGCTGAATCCTTTAGGAGATAAGTACATAATGGAGGCAGAGCCCTCATGAGTAAAATTTGTGTCTTTATAAAAGAGGCCTGAGAAAGATCCCTCACCTCGTCCATCGTGTAAAGACATAGGTGGAAGCACTATCTATGGACCAGGAAAATGAGCCCTTACCAGAAACCAAATCTGCCAACACCTTGGCCATGAACTATTGCACCTCAAGAATTGTGAGAAATAATTCCTTTTCTTTAAGCCATGTAGTCCATGTCATTTTGTTTCACCAGCTGAAATGAACTCAGACACCACTCTGCCTTCTTTTGTACCTATATTGCAAATTTTTATGTCCTGAAAACATAAAACTGTTTCTTCCATTCCATTACTTTATTCTGTGCTTAGAATACTTATTCCCCTAGGATGGGGGATACGCACCCCCTCCAGCAGGCCTTTCTATTATTTTCTCTGGCCTTGAAATTACTGCCAGTTTCTTAAACCTTCAAGGTGATTACTCCAATACATAATCGGATTATATATTTATTTAAACAGTAAAGTCAGACATTAACTCAGATTCTGTACCAGATATTCCATTTTGAATTTCTAGTCATAGAATTTACCAAGGTAATTAGCAAAATATGACTTCCATCTAATACCATGGTAGTTCAATGTCAGTGATCATGAAGTATTTCAAAAGCTTCCCTCCCCCCCAAAAAATGCAAGCAAGTTCTGCTTGAGATTAAGTAAAAATTTGTGTATAATCAAGATGTGAAGTTATATCAGTTCCTAAAAGCAGATTTTACGGTTTGAAGTTTAACCTTCAAAAATTTTCCATTTGTTAGATTAGAAAAATAATGAAACTTAAAGAAAAACAACCTGAAGGAAGTAGAAATTTCTTGCCAAGATCATTTGAAAATTTTTTAGTGGAAAATAATTAGAATGTTTTCTTCTGTTCCGCAGGCTGCTTATTTTGACACAACAATGTTCTCATGTTTTGGAATCATTTACTTAACGGTAGACATAAAGCCACTTTAAAAAATGCTAGTTTTTCTATCTGAATTAGTTTTTTATTTAGTTATGTCTTCTGCGATGCTACTAATTTTGAATAAATAAAGTAGGAATATACTGGAATGTCTGTTTAACATGTATGGTATAACTGACTTTTAGGCTGAGTCTGGGAGAGTTGGATACAGAATTTGGCCTTTGAAATCCCAAATAAAACTCATGTTTTTTGTTTTCATTTTCCCCTGTGGCCTCATGTTAGTTTTCCTTTCTCCACCACTGTCCTATAGCAACACACAAATAATTAAAACAAAACAAAAAAGCACCAAAAATTAAAACCCAATATCTCAACAGATACTTATACCTAGAAAACTTTGAACAGTTATTGTCTTTTTTTCTCTTCTTCGCTGAAGTTAGTAAATTACTTATACGTATAAAAGGAGGGCTTTACTTTTCCCCCCAAATAAACATTACTTATGCAAATGACTTATTTTCAGGATGGCACTGTTTAACTCTGCAGAAGTAGCTTCCCCTCCTCCCCCCGTTTCCCTTCTATCCACCCCCAATGTTGTTTCTTGTCCTTGCCACTTCATATTTTTTTTCTTCCTCCCCCTTTCACCATACCATCTGGCTAATTCAGCAGCAAGTTTATGAAAGCACATATTCCTGAGTCACAAAGAAGCAAATGGCTTGAAAACAGGTAGATATGCAGGACTTGATTGTATAGTTAATGTGTGAAGAAAATTTAAATATGAATGGGAACTGGCAAAGAGAAAAAAGCATCCCTTAATCTTCTTCAAATAGTTTAACCTTTTAAGTGGGTGCATGAAGATATGACGAAGATATTGGATTTGGTACTGCACACAGACTTTAGATGGAACTTAGGTATAGTAGGAGAAGTCATTCCAGCCTTAGAAAGCCCAATTATTAATGTATGGTACAATGGGTCCATGGTAAGTAAAAGGATGGGTTCAGAATCTTGTGTTATTTTTTTTTGCCACCCTTAAATTTCCTTAGACAGTAAAAATGGGTAAAAAAAATTAGGTTCTGTTAAGTTGCTGTGATCTGCATTGTCTTAGAGATAGTATCATTAAACTTCCTTGGTTGACCACACAATAGACATTATGTGAATAAGGCTCCTTTGAAGCCACTACATCAGTGGTTCTCAACCTTTCTAATGACATGACCCTTTAATACAGTTCTTGTAGGGCACAACCCACAGGTTGAGAACCACTGGCTATGGCTGTCTCAGGGATGTGAGAGCAGATCCAGACAAAGTGTTAGACTTCCTGCTGTACATAGCTGGTCTGGAGGACTTTAAAAGTACATACAAAAGCTATGCCTAGTACCTCACACTTGTAGTCCTAGCACTCTGAGAGGCACACGTTTCTACTTGAGGTCAGGAGTTTGAGACCAACGTTAGCAAGAGGGAGACCCCCATCTCTAATAAAGTTGAAAAATTAGCTGGGTATAGTGGGTGCCTATAGGCACAGCTACTTGAGAGGCTGAGGTAGGAGAATCACTTGAATCCCGGAGTGTGAGGTTGCTGTGAGCTAGGCTAATGCCACAGCAGTCTAGCCTGGGCAACAGAGTGAGACCCTATCTCAATAAATAAATAAACAAGTAAATAAATAAATAAACAATAATGAAAAAGAAAGAAACATACATACAAAAGAGGAAACCTGCTTTGAATTTCTACTTCACCTACAAGGTTCTTGGTTCTCTGTTTAACTCTCTGGTCATACATAGAATGAAGGAGTGGATTCAGTATCATCTTATTCCTTAGTATCTTCCCTATGTCAGCAGCCATGCTGGTTCTGGAGATGGCCTTCTGGGAGTGAGAGGGATCTATCTGACTTTCCATATTTGTACTCTTCACTTGATCCATCTACCAGTTGCTGATCGGTGTTTTAGCAACGAGATTTATGAAAGAGCAAAGAAATGAACAGTGCACAGTATGTGAAAGTGAGGGTGGTAGCAAAAAGAACAAAGAAGGAATGATGGGCATTGGTTGTGCTCTCCAAAAGCTGATCCTTTCCAACACATGTCAACATTCTTTCTACAAATGTGAACTCAAAAGACTGAAAGACTATCGTTTGTATGATGAAAGACAACAGAGTGAATGTCATGGTTTCACACTGCTTGATGGATATTAAGAGAACATGGTAACATGCTAAAGGCCTAAACGCCTACTGATACATCCCCCTGTTTGCTGTGTGAACCTGGATTCCATGTGGACCTGCCCATGACATTGTAGCACAAAGGACCATAGATCAATGACTTTGTATTGTAAATTCACAGAAGGAAGTACTAAAAATACAAATGTTGAATCAAATTAGATTGGTTTGATTTTTCAGTCTACATTAGAGTTATTAGTAAAATTATTACCCACAACCTTAATCCAACCAACATTTTCTGAGAATCTAAAGGTCTAACAACTCTGCATTAGTCATGACCATTACCCAGAGGCTCCTATTCCAAATCCCCAATGGCAGAAACTTCTGAGTCTTTCCAATAAAGCAGAACTTTCTTTTAGTTTGGCTAATTCACATTTCTTCCATGTACATTTCTTTAATTGCCTATGATAAAGCTTACTGGGATGGCTAAACTCACTGGCCTATTTATACACACTAGTTGTTGATTACTGCTCACTCCTCAGATGAACTGGTTCTCCAGTTGGTCTGTAAGCAGTGGTAACTTTTTAAGTTCTTGGTTCTTTTGATTCCTCTGTTTTTACTTACTTATTTCTGCATGTCATACAATAAAGCAAAGCTGGTTCATTGGGATGTCCCTAGAGGAAGTATATCACCAGTTTCGTACCTTTTTCACTTTAAGTAGCATCAGTTCTGCACTTTTAGCAATTCAATTTACCAGCAAGTAATGTACTTGGTATTTATACTAGGTATTGCCCAGAAATCTTAGCTTAATTTCTTAAAATTAATATTAACTAGCATATTCAAAACCTGTGATGCAGACCAGAGTGGTGACTCATTCCTGTAACCATAGTACTCTGGGAGGCTGAGTCCAGTGAACTGCTTGAGCTCAGGAGTTCAAGAATAGCCTGAGCAAGAGGAAGACCCTGGCTCTGCTAAAAATAGAAAAATTAGTGGTCCCAGCTACTTGGGAGGCTGAGGCATTGCTCTAGCCCCAAAATTTGAGGTTTCTGTGAGGTATAATGCCATGAAACTCTGGCCAGGGCAACAGAGTGAAAGTTAGTCTCCAAAATGAAACAAAAGGAATCATAAAAACCTGAGATGCATTTGTTCTAGTAGATTTCTAAAACAAGTTTTAAAGAGCAGATCTATGAGTACCTTTTTTTTTTTTTTGCTGGTTAAAAAAACCCTCACTTTCTGTGATAATGTTTTATATTTTCTGAACAATTAGAATGTTAAATTCCATTTTATTACTATTACTGATTTCTATCACAATATAATGAAATGATAAGGATTTAAGATAATGTAACTTTTATGTATAAATTCACCTATTAGTTGAACAAGTATCTATTGACTTATTATGTTTCAAGAACTCAAATGTTAGGTACTAGAAATATAGTGATCCCTGCTCTCTTTAAGCTTTAAGACAGTAGTTCTCAACCTTCCTAATGCCGCGACCCTTTAATACAGTTCTTCATGTTGTGGAGACCCCCAACTATAAAATTATTTTCGTTGGCAGATATAAAAATCTATATCTATCCATATATATTTGCGGTTCTCAATCTGTGGGTCACAAATGACCCTTTCACATGGGTTACCTGAATACATCCTGCACATCGGATATGTACATTATGATTCATAACAGTAGCAAAATTACAGTTATGAAGTAGCAACAAAAATAATTTTATGGTTGGAGGTGACCACAACATGAGGAACTGTATTAAAGGGTCGTGGCATTAGGAAGGTTGAGAACCACTGCTTTAAGGCATTTGATGGTACAGAAGAGAAAATAGATTGTTGTAACTTAAGGCAATAAACGTAATGGTGGGGTGCGGTGGCTCACACCTGTAATCCCAGCACTTGGGAGGCTGAGGTGGATGGATTGTCTGAACTCACAGGTTCAAGAGCAGCCTGTGCCAGAGTGAGACCCTGTCTCTATAAAATAGCCCTGCATTGTGGCAGGCTCCTTCAATTCCAGCTACTTGGGAGGCTAAGGCAAGAGAAACACTTAAGCCCAAGAGTTTGAGGCTACTGTGAGCTAAGTCGCCAGGGAACTCTACTAAGGGTAACCAAGTGAGACAAGTAAATGTACAGTAAGAATACATAGGACAGGCATCTCACTCACCCATGGGGTGTTCAGAGATGACTTCATGCAGGAATCTAAATGATACCAAAACTGAGACCTGAGCTGTGATTATAAGATATTGGGACTGGGAGGAATATTTTAGGCAGAGAAACAATATTTTGCTGTAGGAATTTTTCAGGCAAGTTATTAAACCATTTGTAGCCTGAAACAGGCCATGGTGGGACTATTTTTACTGCAGAAATCAGTAAATAATCCAAATCAGGGCCTTCCCCTTTGCGGGACACCATAATATGCCTTCAAAAGTATGAAGGATTGTTGAGCTGAAGGCAATTAAAATGAAATGGATACAGGAGAGCTCTCTGCCCTCCATTTGGCTAAAAGCAGGACATAGATTTATAAAGATAAAGGGTATCCTGGTCCCTCTATAGCAGGGAGAACAAAGTTTAATCACTGAAGACAGCTTTAGGTGCACATCGACCTGCAGATATTATCAGAGGAATTTATATTAGCAGCCTTTAAAAACTAGCCCTTATCTGCCATTTCTTTGCCTTTGCCCGAATTGCCATCTGGTAGAGATTCAAAATCCTTTTCCTTTGTCTTTTCATGTTTCTAAAATTTTTCTGCTGTTTATTAAAGATGTAATATAGCCTGGAATTCAAAGCAACCTCTTTGAAAACTACTCATTCTCCTAGGTGTCTCCCATGTATATATGAAATTCACATGTTAATCAACTTCTGTTTTGTTTTTTTTTTCCTCACATTCCTTTTTGATTTTTTGGTAACATCCTTATAATTATGAACCTATGGGGATTATTTTTACCCCGCATCCTCCAATGTCCTCACTCCTACCTGCAGCTGATTTACTAGTACTTCATAGGGAGTCAGTGAGAATTAAGGAACTTAAAGTGGTCTGCATTGAGTGGGGTCGTAAAAAAATGAAGCCAGTAAAGTAAGTAGTAACCAGATCTTGAAAGACCTTGTATTCCATCATAAAGAATTTGGAATTTGTCAAGAAGATAAAGGGGAGGGAATGAAGAATTTTAAGGAGAGAAAGTCTTGATTCATTTTCCATATTGAAATGAAAAAGGGAACAAGAGTATGGAGAACATTCTGGATGTGTACTTTCTCAAAAGCAAGTTGAAGGACATCAAGTAATTTAGAAAATTCAGGAAAAGCATTCTCAATGTGACAGGAGTACATTTGGGGCAGATTAATCCCATGGCATATTGTGATAGTATATACTCTAACAGATGGGAAAGGAAGATAAAACATATTACGGAAAATGTTTCATCTGCTGTCACCTGTAAAACAGTATCTATAAATGGAAGTCATGTATTGCATTGACCACAATGTCAATTTGAGCATTAAGGCCCAAGAGAAAGCCAACCAACATATCATTCATTCACTTACTGTGACTATAATTCATTCTCTGTGATATAATTCATTAACATTTACTAATTAACTGACAGAGATACTTATGAAACTAAGTTGGGGGCTTTTATTGGTGGTAGTGACAATGAATTTGAAATAAACTTCATGTCAAAAACAATGAATTTTTTATTGTATATATTTATGATTCCATACCTTTCCTGGATAAAAAAGAAATGCATAATTGACTTTTAAATAAATACAGCCCATGCACCTGTTAAACAGGTAAATGCTCAGGGCCTACTGTAAAGTTTGGTAATGTACAATTACGAAATGCACAAAATGCTGTGCTGCTTTCTGTTTTTCAATGATTTATTTATCTCGTGAATAAACCTACTCTGCAGCCTTGTATCTGCATTTTAATAAAGTTTAGTTGTTGGTCACTTTGATATTAACAGATTTAAAAGAACTTAGTAGTAGGTGGACACCATATTTTTTGCTGAGAAAACTTAACATTTTAGAGATGCCAATATCTAAAAATATAAATCTATAAATAAAATGCAATCCCAATAAAATTAGAGGACAATTTTTGCAAACTAGGTGTGATGACACAAAATTATATGTGGAAAAACAAATGTGTAGGAAGAGCTAGGAAAATTATAGGAAAAAAAAAAATTATAGAAAAGAGAATGAATTAGGGGAGCCTAACACTACCAGATAGTACCACATACTGTATAGGTATGGTAATGAAAGAATGAGGTTCACATAAATTGAGAGACAGTAATGGAATAGAATAACGAAGCCAGAAATAGCCCTAAGTACAAATGAAAATGTAGTGCACAATAAAGTTGGCACTTCAAGTTGATAAATTAAAAAACATTTAAACATTAAAATGAAGCCATAAAAGTACCCCAAAAAAGTATGGTGTAGTTTTAAAAATAATCTTGGCACCGGCAAGGATTTTGAAAACGTGAAACCACAGGAAATAAAACATGGAAATTTGAATGAATACAATAAATATTTTTGCATGATGAAGCATCATAGAATAAAAAGTACTATGCTGGTGAAAAAATATTTGTGACATGAGAAAAAAAGTTTTTAGTAATAATATAAAGAACAAATTAACAGGAAAAAAATAGAAAAGAGACAAAGGTCATGAAGACAGACTTCATAGAAAAAAAATGAAAACGTCTTAAATATGTGAAAATATGCTCAACCTCACTTATTACAAATAAATATTCAAACTTCAAAGACAGAAATTTTCACCTTCAGATTGGCACAGTAATAGTCTATGACACTCATATAGGAGGGTAAATTGGTATGATTTTTACAAGGCAATTTGACAATTTATATCCAAATTTCGAATTAGGTATCCTTTGACTCAACAATTATACTTTGAAGAAATTAATACCTCATGCATACTTGTACATACAGTATATATTCTAAGATAGTCATTGTGTCATTATTTGCAGTAGCAGAAAATTTGAAACATACTAAATGTTTATTAGTAGAAAATTGCTTTATCAGTTATTGTGCACTCATATTACGAGATAGTATATGGTACCATCAATAAAATATTAAAGCATATCTTTCCGGACTTAATGGTAGAATCCCCAAGATACACGGCTAAAGGGCTCCAGAAGAGTTTGTATGCTTACTATAATTGCCGTTGTGGGAAGTACATTAAACATATATATATAGAAAAATAGGTGCAGGTATGTGTATAGGATACCTTTGGAAGGACACAAAAAAGGAATAGGTAAGAGAACTCTTAAGTGAGTGATGGATTTTTTTATTTGTTTTAAATATGTTCTTTTTATAGTATATAATTTGGGGCAATCAACTTCAAGTGTTGCTGGAGAAGATTATGAAAAGATTTCAGAGAATGCTTTAGCAAATGCAAAATATGTTGCTTGAAAGATACAACTTAAGGCCAGGCGCAGTGTCTCATGCCTGTCGGATCACCTGACTTTTTGGGTTGGAAACCAGCCTGAGCTAGATGATACCACTGCTCTAAAAATAGCCAGGCGTTGTGTCAGGAGCCTGTAATCCCAGCTACTTGAGAATGTAAGGCAAGAGAATCTTTAAGCCCAAGAGTTTCAGGTTGCTGTGAGCTGTGATGCTACAGCACTCTACTTGGTGGTGGGGGTGACAAAGTGAAAGGCTGTCTTACACACACACACACAAAAAGAAGATGAAGAAGGAAGACACAACTTAAAAGTCAAAAATGCTTCTATGTAGTATCATGAGGTATCTGCAGTATGATCATAATTCACGTTATTAATAGCCATCACTATGGGTGAGGTCTGTGACTATTTCCTGTCTTAACCTCCACTGAATTCATCTAGATTAGTACAGTGTTTATGTCAATGAAAACCAGAGATGGACAATGTTTAAAGAGATCTTATTCAAGAACTATAACAACAGAGGAAGATTACTCAGTGTAGAACTTTTGCACAATTCTGAATACAACAAGGAAAAGTGGTGGTTTATAGGCAAAGAGAAGGATCATAGGTCTGTGAATGGAAACTTACTTAGAGGGTAGTATAATTCTTATTAAACCAATCTAATGCAATTCTTTCTGAAGGTAGGCCAAGGTGATCAAATACTACCTTGCGGGTGGTGGAAAATGAGGAATTCGATCAGATATTGAGGGTTATCAGTTAGCTAGTGTGAGGATTCTTCCTAAACAAACTTGATAATGGTTTTGCTAAAACTGGGAGATGCAAAGATCAATAGGAAGTCCCCAAATTAAGGCTTAATTCAGAAGAGGGTTCAGAGAAGACAGATTAAGATTTGGTCAAGAGAGTTTTTATCACCTGGCATATAGTAAGCAGTCAATATCTATGAAATGAATAAATATATTTAGAGTTGATAAAAATTTGGTTAGTGTTATGACTATGAAATAAAGTAATGTACTATTTCTATTAAAGGTATGTTTTTAATTTTATAAATTGCTTTGCTTTGATATTTTTACCATGATATATATACGATCAGTTTTAATTTTTTTTAGCTACTCTTTGCTGTAGTTAGTAAAACAACATATCATGCTGTACTGAAGTCCAAGTATTTGTGATCATCCTTATATAGATCCTTTTTTCCAGACAAGGCTGTGCTACAATTCTTACCAAAGATGGTATAGAGACCACCTAAGAAGCGTCTTTGCAATGTAGATTGCTAGACTTTATTCCCAGAAAGTTTGGTCTAGTAGTTCTAGGCTAGTGTTTAGCAATACTAAATTTTAATTTTAATTTTAGAAATTAATAATTTTAATTTTCTCAGGCAATTTCAATGCCCATTGCAATCAGGGGGCCATTGAGTTTTAATTATTTAGGGACCTGATAGTAAAGACACATGGTAAAAGAAAATACATTTAGTATATTCTTTTTTAAAAACTCACTTAGGAGGTGGTGCCTGTTGTGCAGTGGGTAGGGCGCTAGCCACATAAACCCAGGCTATCAGGTTCCAATTTGGCCCGGGCCAGCTAAACAACAATTACACATACAACAATAAAACAGCTTGGCATTGTGGCTGGCACCTGTAGTCCCAGCTACTTTGGAGGCTGAGGCAAGAGAATCGCTTGAGCCCATGAGTTTGAGGTTGCTGTGAGCTGTGACACTATGGCACTTTACTGAGGGTGACATAGTGAGACTCTGTCTCAAGAAAAGAACAAGAAAAACTCAGCCCTGAGGCAGGAGGATTGCCTGACCTCATGGGTTTGAGACCAGTCTGAGCCAGAGTGAAACCATGTCTCCATCTCCAAAAATAGCCGGGCCTTGTGGCGGGTCCTCCTAGTCCCAGCTACTCTGGAGGCTGAGGCAAAAGGGTAGTTTGTGCCCATGAGTTTGAGGTTGCTGTGAGTTATGACATAAGAGCACTCTACTGAGGGTGATAAAGTGAGACTATGTCTGAAAAAAAAAAACAACCTAGCAAGCTCTCCTAATGTGCTTACTTTGTACCAGTCACTGATCAAAGTACTTTACAAACTCATTTGATCTTCATAACAAACCTTTGGGGGAGGCATTATTTATCTGTCCATATTATATATGAGAAAACTCAGACATAAGACATAAAAAAACCCAACAACCTTTAAATAACATCAAATGCACAGAGTTAGAGAATAAAACAGTAGTTCTAAGGGCACTTGGTTGTGAGAAGAGGAAGAAGTAATAGTGGTATGTAGATCAAAGGATACAATGTAACAAATATGTAGGATGAAAAAGCCTAGAGATCCTATGTACAACATGAGGACTATAGCTAATAATATTGTGTTGTATTTGAGATTTTTGCTAAATGTGTAGATGTTAGCTATTTTCACCACACATACACACAAAATTGGTAACTGACATGATGGCTATATTAACTTGCTTCACTAATCTCTTTCCTGCCTTTATGTATGTGCATATCTCATAACATCATGTTGTATACCTTCAACATGCACAATAGAATTTATTTTAAAAAGCCATAAATCTTGCCCAAATTCATTATACCTCTTATACCAAGTCTAGGCAGCCCCAGAGTCTGCATTTACTGTTTTTGCCTGGAAATATTTTTAACATCGAAATTGTTCCACTATTGCTTGACCCTCTAATAAATATGCATTCACTGACACTGGATCACACAAAAAACAAAATTTTAAAACTGGGATTTAAATACATCTAACAGAAGTTTGGTATTGCAAAATATCTAGGCAGAAATTTTTTAGATGAAAGTTCGTAGCTAATTTTCTTTTTATATGTGATATCTTATATTCAGGTCACAGATTTTGTTCAGACATAGTGTTTGGAGGTTTGGACTTGAGAATTTGAGCAATTCATGTTTATATTAAAGGAGAAAAACACAATTTGTTTAGCTAAGGAAAATCCAAAGAGTTTCTCACCATGTTTTCATGGGATGGATTTGGAGGTCTAGCATTGTGTCTTTCAAGTACCTTTCAAACTCTAATAATAATCCTTGTCTTAGTGTTTGCTGGTGTTGCAGTGGTCAAATATGTGAATTCCCAAGTTTTAAATGCTGTTGTATTCCTGCTGTCATACCTGATGATACAACAATTGATCATCCAACACAAAGAATTAGAAGGCCTGATGCCTGTAGAGATCAAAGCAACTACCATCAAAAACACGATACTTGATCATGACCCATCAAATAGTTCAGGTATCTGGATTGATCAAATCCTCAGAAGATAATGGCATATCCTTCAGCTTAGGTTGAAGAATGATCAGATGGTGGGGTCAGGAGCATTAAAATGAAAAATGGTCCTATTGGCACCTTTGCTATGAAGGTGGAATTGAGAAGTGAAAAAAATTTGCAGCTCAAAAATAGGACTACAAAACAAACTGTACACACAGTCTGTAATAACAGACTATTAAAGCTTATAGTCTTTAACACCAGCTCTTTCAGACCCATATTTTCTGGAGGAAAACCACAAACTGGTGTAATACTAACAACAGTACCTCTGCAGAGATTCATGTATTCTACATTTTTCAGGCTGGGCACATGGTTCACACCTGTAATCCCAGCACTTTAGGAGGCCTAGGTGTCTGGATCAGTTAAGCCCAGAATTCCAGATCAGCCTGAGCAATGTAGAGACACCCCTGTCTCTACTATATATATAATATGAAAAGGGATTTTTTTTTCTAGACAGAAACTCACTTCATTGCCCTTGGTAGAATGCCGTCATGTTATAGCTCAAAGCAAACTCAAACTCTTGAGCTTAAGTGATTCTCTTGCCTCAGCCTCCCAAGTAGCCTGGACTATAGGCACCTGCCATAATGCAGGGCTATTTTTTGTTGTAATTGTCATTGTTGTTTAGTTGGCCCAGGCTGGGTTCGAACCCGCCAACCTTAGTGTATGTGTGTGGCGCAGTAATCACTGAGCTATGGGCACTGTGATGGGAAAAAAAGGGAATTTTTAAAATAGAAATATTTCACTGGCTATTCCCACTACCCCTTAGTTGAAAAATTTGATCAAATTCCTGCTAATACCATCCTGTAACAAAACTAATTTCAGCCTCCAAGATTCCTTAAGCTCCCCTCCTGAATTTCTTTGAGGTGTGGCATGAATTCCCCTTTGCTACATGAAGCAAGCTAATACACTTAACTGACCACAGTTGTGTGCCTGGGAGTCTTTAGCTGGCTGTGTTTAATATCTCTTTTAACACAGAGTGAGAAACCCTCTACTGAAAGAGGTCTTCTAATCATTCTTCCTTACCATGTACAGGCAGTACCTGTACAAATGTATTGTATAACCTTATATTTACTACTAATAGTCCTATTTTATGGTGCTGATTTCATTAGTGTTAAACTGGCAATTATGTTTGTGTACATGATCCAAATTAGCACAATTATATACCTTTTATGAGAATGTGAATTTGACCACATTCAAAAATATCATGAGTATATTAATATTGAGTCAGACTCCCTGTACTCAACAGTGACTAATCCATCATTTTTCAGGAGTGGTTTAAGTACTTAGAGATCTATAACTGTGCGGTGCCTTGTATGAGAAATGTTCACTCTCTTTTCCTTACCTCACCAGACAGATAGAGAACTTCAGTGTCTAGCCCTGTCATTGTGACATCTTTACTTAGAGTTAAATTTACTTTCAACAATAAAGATGCAAGAAACAATTCTTCAAAGGTTATGCATCAGAATGCTGTCTATTTCTATTTCTGTCTCTGTCCATAATAGAAATACTCCATCTCTATACAAACATAAACACAAACACACTTTTTTTTTCTTTAGAAAAGTAACCCCTTTTGCATATTCTTTCTAAGTTGGAAGACTACTGAAAAGTTACCTTTTAATTGTCTCCCATAAACAGGCAGTTGTGGTGGCCTTCTAATTAATAATTCTTTTTTTTTTTTTTTTTTTTTTTTGGACAAGGTCTTGCTCTATTGCCCAGGATAGACTATAGTGGTGTATGATCATAGCTGACTGCAATTGCCATCTCCCTGGCTCATGTGCTTCTCCTGCCTCAGCCTCCTGAGTAACCAGGACTTTAGACACATTCCACTGTCCTTGCCACTTTATCATTTTTTTTTAATACTATGAGTTTCTTTGTAATGGGAAGAATATTAATTTATTTTTAATTAAAAAAGGATATGCCTACAAATGAAAGATGTTATGTAGGTAGTACATGTTTCCTCTTCAAATGAGAAGTAAGCTACTATATAGTGAACTGTGCAGACACCCTACGCACCCATTCATATGTTGACACCATAATCCCCCCACTGTGACTGTACCTGGTGATGAATTTTTTATAATTTGTTTAACATTAGCACATCAAAACCACAATGAAATATCAATTGATTCCAAGTAAGAATGGCTTTTATCAAAAAGTCCCGGGCAGTGCCTGTAGGTCAGTGGGTAGGGTGCCAGCCATATACACCTAGGCTGTCGGGTTTGAACCCTGCCCAGACCAGCTAAACAACAATGACAACTGCAACAAAAAAGTAGTCTGGTGTTGAGGCAGGTGCCTGTGATTCCAGCTTCTTGGGAGTCTGAGGCAAGAGAATCACTTAAGTCCAAGAGTTTGAGGTTGCTATGAGCTGTGATGCCATGGTATTCTACCCAGGGTAAGACATAGTGAGTCTCTGTCTTTAAAAAGAAGTTCTAAAATGTGACTTAGCACCCATACTTCAGTGGTTAGGGCACCAGCCACATTCACCAAGGCTGGTGAGTTCCAACCCAGCCAGGGCATGCTAAACAATGACAACAATAGCAAAGATAAAAAAAAATAGCTGGGCATTGTGTTGGGCACCTGTAGTCCCAGCTACTAGGAGTCTGAGGCAAGAGAATTGCTTACATCCAAGAGTTTGAGTTTGCTGTGGTCTGTGATGCCATGGCACTTTACTGAGGGCAATGTAGTGAGACTCTTGTCTCAAAAAAAAGTCCCAAAACAATAAATGCAGGCGTGAATGTAAAGATAGATACTCATACACTGTTGATGAAACTGCAAAGTGGTACAACCTCTATGGGAATAGTATAGAGATTGTTTGCAGAACTAAAAGCAGACCTATCATTTGATCCAGCAATCCCAGTACTAGGTATTTACCCAAAGGAAAACAACGTGATGAAAAAGATACCTTTACTGGAATATTTGTGCAGCACAATTCACAGTTGCATAGATGTAGAAACTACCCAAATGCCCAGCAATACACGAGTGGACCAGTAAAATGTGATATATGTACAGAATGGAGTACTACTCAGCCATAAAAAATGATGAACTAATACCTCTCGTATTAACATGGGTGGAACTGGTGACCATTCTTCCAAGTGATGTATCACAAGAATGGTAAAACAAAACACCACATGTACTCACCACCATTTGGAACTAATTTATCAACACTTCACATATGGAAATTATATTCATCAGATAGAAAGTACGGGGGAGAAAAGAGGGGTAAATTCACACCTAACAGGTATAATGCATGCTATCTGGGTGATGGGTACACTTATAAATTTACTCAAATGATATAAAAGCAATTTATGTAACCAAAATATTTATATTTCTGTGATATTCTGAAAATTTTCAAACAGAATGTCATTAAGGATAAGTGAAGTCAGAGGGTTGGGTTACAATCGTATCTGATTGATGGACTTGTAGGATGAGAAGAGATACATCTCTCTCCATAGACAGACTGAGAAAAGTCCCTATGAACATACATTGAGAAGATGGCTATTGGTAAGCTAGGAAATGAGACTTCGTGAGAATCTGACCATACATTGGCACCCTGTTCTCTGATTTCCTAGTCTCTAGAACTGTGAACATAATTTTTTTTTTTTTTTTTTTTTTTTTTGGTTCTGTTTAATCCACCTAGTCTATGGTATTTTTTTTGTGGCAGCCCTAGCAAACTACAACACATGTTTTCAGTCATATAATTATACCCTGCCTGCTGTCCAAAAAGATTTGAATTGGCTGAAATAGGACTAATTGTAAGTTCTGTTAAGTGAGGGGAATTGACTTAGACCCCAAAGAGGATGTCTTTGGAAGAGGTATGAAGTGGTTGTTAAGATGGTGGGAGCACTACACACAAAGGCATAAAGGTGTGGCTGTATGACTTATGGGCAGGTGATAAGACCAATGTGAGTGTAGAGATGAAAGAAGACCACCAGATAATTCGGCTTTCATTTTCCCATGAAATACCCTTTCAATATTGTTATTAAACATTCACCATTGACAAAGAGAAGCTGTCAGTTTTAATAATGTCCTCTGAAATTTTATTAAGCCATATTTTAGTTGAAGGTATATTATCAATTTTAAAATTCTAAAATATTGAGAGAAACTGTGTAAACAGTATAGAATTCCTTAGTATTATTTCTTGCAGCTGGGTGTGAATCCATTGTTAACCTCAGAATAAAAAGTTTAATTGCAAAATTGAAGTCTCAAAAGTTTAAAATAGAATTTGGAATAATATTCCAAAGTTTTCAACTTAAAATTATGATATTTTAGATATTTAGAAATATTATATTAGGTCATTTCAAAAGTTGTGTCCATTTTTATGAGTCTACTTTAAACTATAATATCTCAGTGAATATATATTCAATTTAATAACACAAGTCCATTAATTCCATCGGCATAAAAATTGGGTGCTCGGGATTCAATGAAGTCAACGAAGGCCATTTTTGCTAGGTCCTGATTGGCAAAGGTTCTACCGGTGACAAAGTTATCAAAGTGCTTGAAAAGATAGTAGTCGGTTGGCGAGAGGTCTGGGGAGTATGGTGGGTGGGGCAGAACTTTGATGCTCAATTCCTTTAATTTTCGGACGGTGATTTGTGAGACGTGTGGCCGGGTGTTGTCGTGGAGCCGGATCGGACCTCTTCTGTTGACCAGTGCTGGCTGCTGCTGACGCACGCAATTTTTGGTACATTTCATCGATTTCCTCACAATAGGACTGTGCTGTGATGGTTTGGCCTGGTTGCAGAAAGTTATAGTGACTCACACCAGCCGCTGACCACCATACAGGAACCATGATCTTTTTTTGGTGGGGTTTCGCCTTTGGGAAGTGCCTGGGTGGCTCATCGGAGTCCAACCACTGTCTTGAATGTTTCCTATTGTCGTAGAGAATCCACTTTTCATCACACGTGATGATCCGATCCAAAAAAGGATCGTTTTGGTTGCGCAAAAGCAATGAAGAACAAACTTCGAAACGTGGCAATTTCTGCCGATTGTTTAAATCGTGGGGCACCCACTTTTTGAGCTTTTTGACCTTTCCAATATGTTTTAAACCATCAAAAACCGCATGGGAGCTGACACTCAGTTCTTCTGCCATCCCACGCACCGTTTGTGATGGGTCAGTCTCCACCAGGGTCCTCAAATCCTCGTCCTGGATTACTCTAGATCGACCACTTTGGGGCTCATCTTCGAGGCTAAAATTTCTGGAACGAAATTTTGCAAACCAACGTTGAATAGTGCGTTCATTAACACTATCATTGCCAAATGCCTGGTTAATTTTTCGGGCTGTTTCGGCAGCGCTTTGGTTCAATTTGAACTCGTAGAGAAAAATTGGCTGAAAATCGCTTAATGACATCATATAGTAATAGGCTGAAAAGAATAAAAAAATTAAAAGTAGAAAAAAATGAATAGCATCAATGTATAGAGTACAAAATTCTCCATCCATCAGTATATACCACTACACAGTAGAATAAATATTTATTGAGATATGGAGCTACAAAAACACATGACATTAAAACGGACAAAACTTTTGAAACAACCTAGTAGATAATTCTGGGCCTGCACATCTTTGGAAGCACTAACTTGCGTATACTGTGTTTTTAAGAAATGAGATTACTGATCAGCAAAGGCCCAGTTTACCTGTGTACTCAAAGAAATAGCAATCCTACCCTAAGGGGGCGCCTAATGGGCTCCTGTTAGACTACTAATTAAGGGTCCTGATTTTGTAAGTCTTCGAAAATCTTTGTTAGTGTTTTATATTTTCACTTTAGTTTTGATGATGCCCTGTTATCTACTACATTACATTACAGAAATAAAAACGGCTTGGGTGGCGCCTGTGCCTCAGTGAGTAGGGTGCCGGCCCCATATACTGAGGATGGTGGGTTCGAAGTTGGCCCCAGCTAAACTGCTACAACAAAAAATAGCTGGGTGTCGTGGAGGCAAGAGAATCGCCTAAGCCCAAGAGGTTGCTGTGAGTTGTGTCTCTATGGCACTCTACTGAGGGTGACAAAATCAAACTCTGTCTCTAAAAAAAAAGAAGAAGGAGGAGGAGGTGGAAAGAAAAAAAGGCTGAAATGCAAAGGAGATAACAGAACAAGCAAATTAATATCTACTCATAATTTGATGTGTTCTTTGACCTTTGTACTGGGCCACTGCCATCTGTACCCCATCAGCAATTACCTATTAAACTATGGAAAATCATTTTATCATTGAAGGAGATTTGTATTTCATAAAGAGAAAGAATTAAGCATATAAATTTTGAGGTCAATAGGAAAGCAAAGGTCAATAATAATGTTGAGAAAATGATACGTGTTAAATGTCCATGTTTTATGAGGCATCTGGTTTATAGAGTGGTAACTACAAAATGACTCTTGGGAATCTGTGTTAGAAACATTCAAGTCTAAAAATCCTAAATTTCCTTTTTAAGAAATACTTCAACCTGTGCTCCTATTGACAGCACATATACTAAAACTGGAATGATACAGAGAATATTAGCATGGCCCCTGTGCGAGGATGACATACAAATCTGTAAAGTGTCCATATTTTTAAAAAAAGTTATTTCAGCCTAATTTTAATTAGCATGAATATGACTTAACATCAGTGTTTGAGAAGATGGATGGAGAAATGGTTTGATTGATTTTGCATTAATAATTTACTAAATACATTTAATTATTCTTTTTTTGACAAAGATTTAGGGACTGTTTACTAAGGTCCAAACACAACGGCTCTAGACATAGAAAAAGGTGTGTTTTCTAGTCAGTTTAGACAGATTGGTCTCCCAGGTGGAATGTCCAATATGCAATATATTTGAGGCAAGTTAGCGGTGAAGTGGGAGTCACTGGATGTTGCAAGGCCTTTTAAAAAGTATTACCAGTTAGGCATTTATGCCAGGAACTTTAGCCGTTATTTTCTTTAATTCTTACTAGAAGGCTATGGAGATGGGAGTTAGCCTTATTTTAAAAAGGAGGAAATGTGAAATTCATTATTTTTTTACTTTGCCATGCATTATTTCTTCAAGCTGCTTATAATCAAATTATACAATTATCTTGTTTTTTATTTACTTCTGCCCACCCAGCATGTACATTTAAAAATTGAAATCTGTGTTACTCATTGCTGTGTCCCCAGTGTCCAGATCAGTTTATGGTCTATATTTGGTATTTATTACCATTGGTTGAATTCATGTAATATATACATCAAAATTTATTTTCTTATCATTATTGTTATTATTAACTAATCCAAAAAGGTGTATGTGCACTCCAGTTGGGCTGTACAAAACAATGTATTAGACAGCAGGGAGGATAAAAAACTGTTAGAAATTTTTATTCATGTTTGAATATTGTTCTAGCCAAATGAAGAGTGGTGGTCTAGCTGACTGCAGTTAGGCATTGATGCCATCCTGGGGATGTTGAACTTTAACTTGGAAGACATGGAAACAAAGTTTAAAGCAGCAAATATGGAGTGACGAGGCAGGAACCAGATCTTACAATAGTGCCTTGGAATTACAGTTGAGAAGTTTGGTCTTCAACAAGCAGAAAAACAGGAGTCATTGAAAATGTTTAAGCTGGAAAGCCACATGATACATTTACATTTTAGGTAAAAAGGTCATTCTGTCAACCCAATGAAGGATGGCAAGACCAAGAAAAGCTTAAGGCAAAAACTAATCTCATGAATTCAGCCACTGATTTAAAGAAAAAACCAACTTTCCTATGAGATAATTTTTAAAGAATTTCAAATTGGCCTTTTGAAACAAATGAATTAACCTATTGTGTATACCCAACAACCATTTCCTCATACTTTCCCTCATGTTTCTTTAATACAATCCTGCCTCAATTCTTTCTTTGTCTCTCTCTGTTTCTTTCCTAAGTCACCTTCTCAAATACTCAGATTGCTCTGGCATCTTTATTCCGTGATCTTTGAAACTGATGTCCATCTAAATTCTCTCCTGTTCTATGATCAACCTCTTCTATGATCCTGCCATAAAACAATAGTATCTCTATCGTAGTGTGTTTGAAACCCAATGCACTTCTACTCTACAACATAGTAATGATGATAATATAAATTTTTTTTGGCAGAAGCAGGGATGAGGCAGAACCCATGGAAGTCTCAAGTGCCAGTTTAATATGCTGTCTCTGTCTATCTTGGGTCATTGTCATGCAGAAAGGGCTGAATGTATAATTAAAGGATTGGCAAAATGTTTCTAATTAGCAAGAAGTTGTGCAAGAAGTAATTAATTTTTTTAACTGATAATAAGTTCCTTAGCCTCCTATGTATCTTAGATTTGGTGAGATGCTTATAGCAGCCATGTTGGGGTGACTAACAGGCTGTGGGACTGACACATTTGATTGGTTTGACTCTGCAGGTTGTCTCAAGAGCTTGTGATTTCTGGATTCACTTGTATTAAGTCCTTGGAACCAAGATGTTGCAGTGAGCTGTACTGTTGTCCCATAATCCAAATGAATCACTTAGCTGAAAATTCTATTTAATCTTCTTTCACTCCCCTAACTCCATCATAACTGTGCTGTCTTTGCAAATCCTCCATTCAGCTGAATACTATTAGAGAACCAACAGAGAGGACTCATTTAACTGACACAAAAGAGCTTGGAGAGTTTCCTTTCCCCAACCTCATTCTGCCCAAATTACCATATGATGAACATGCATTTATTTTTGTAATAATAATTAGCATTATTGCAGTTCATATTTTCCAAGAGTTGTAATATTTCATTTTTAAATCTCCAAGGCTCCATGATAAGTTAGGTCAGTAGTTTTTCTGTATAGCAAATTCGGAAACTGAGGCACCATGGGGTTAAAATGGAAATGACTTACTCATTGTCACAGTGATGGGATTAAAGCCCAGGAGAAGAGACCCAATTCTGCGTTCAGACCAATGAGCAATACGCCCTTCTCACGTGAGTTTTGGGGTTTGTATTAATTTTAGCATATAATAGTGTGACTACTACCTAAGAGCAATTTTTTATAGATCTGAAAAAGTTTCAAATCCATCATGTTAAGCACCATTCTAAAATTATTTGTACCTTTTAGCTTTGTAATTTATCTTTAAATACCCATAGACACCCAAGGCACATAAATCAAGGAATTGCTAACATATACAACAGTGCTTTTATTGCACAATTTTGGCAAAAGAATTAGCTGAAAATAAATAGAGAAAATTAGAATCAAATTGGGAAGAGTGAAGTACACTGACAAAACATCTTTTTTTAAAACTTAGTTAAAAGAAAGGGTAAAATAGCCACAAAAATATGCTATATCTTTTTTTTTTTTTTTGAGACAAAGCCTCAAGCTGTCGCCCTGGGTAGAGTGCCTTGGCATCACAGCTCACAGCAACCTCCAACTCCTGGGCTCAAGTGATTCTCCTGCCTCAGCCTCCCAAGTAGCTGGGACTCCAGGTGCCCACCATCACACCTGGCTATTTTTTGGTTGCAGTTGTCATTGTTGTTTGGCGGGCCCCTGCTGGATTCAAACTCGCCAGCTCAGGTGTATGTGGCTGGCGCCTTAGCCGCTTCAGCCACAGGCGCCGAGCCAAAATATGCCGTATCTTTGAATACTTTAAATTCTTTTGGTTAATTTTTCTCTGTTATTCTCCAATCTATTCAGAAAGACCCATACTAAACCTTCAATGTTCATATTCGTATTCAATGTCATAGAATTTTTTCATTTTAATCAGTAATGTGTTATATTTTTATTTAACCTTTTTCTGATTACTCTTTTCATCTTGAAATCATCCTGCTGTTCTTGGGAAAATTATCCAAAGAAAACAGGTTTTTTAAAGCTTTTAATTTTTATATACATATTTAATTGGAAAGTAAAAATTATATATGTTATATTTATGGTGTGCATCGTGAAGTTTTGTTGTATGTACATATCATGGAATGGGTATATCAATGTAATTAATATATGCATTACCTCACATACTTATTTTTTTTGTGGTAAGAACACTTAAAATTTACTTTCTTAGCAATATAAAGCAATCTCTTTTCAAATATATGTATAATACATTATTAACTATAGTCACCATGTTTTACAATAGATCTTTTGAATTTGTTCTTTCCATATAAGTGAAATTTTGTATCTTTTACCCACATTTTCCTTCTCCTACCTCCCTCACCATTCTGCTTTATACTTCCATAAGTTCAACTTTTTTATAGTCTACCTATAAGTGAGATCCTACAGTATTTGTCTTTCTGTGTCTTACTTATTTCACTTAATATAATGTTCTCCAAGTTCATCCATGTTGTCTCAAATTATGAGATTTCCTTTTTTAGGGTTGAATAGTGTTTCATTGCAAGAAAATAGTCATTTTTTATCTTTACCTTCTGTGTGGACATATGGCACTTATAACAGTATCACCCTGTAACTGTCTGTTCCTTTTCCCCAATCAGACAGGGTCTCATTTTTTAGACTATGCAGGGCTGTGGAGACAATTTTTAGGTCCATTCTCATAGGGTACATTTATCTCTATAAGTAAATATTGTTTCATTGCTATTGTACACTGTGAGCATGAAGAGGTACTGTTGATATTGATTTCTCATCATTCTCTTATTTATAGTCCACACATACATTTGTCTTAATGTGGGGAAGTGGCCCTGGTATGTTAATTTTGTTACAGATTTCTAAACAAGTAACAATTAATAAATATTGAACACTTGAATATTTTTTCTATTCCCAATCTTCATTATAAATTTATTTATATTCTATATCAGTGTTCATAGTCTATACCTAGGTAATATGAACCACCATAGTTTGTTGATTTCTGTTCCCCAGTTTACAATGTCAACACAGTTGGAAGAATCCAAAGACAGAGGTTAGTGGAGAGCTTCACATTAATTCAGTACATATTTATTGAAAATCTAATAGCTAATGCAATGAGACAGTTACATATATGATACAACCTCTGAGCTCAAGAAATTTACTTTTGATTCAATATTTGCTCAATGAATATGTATTGATCACCTACTATGTGACAGATACAGTTCCAGGCATTTAACATTAACGTAGTAAATGAAACAGTTAAAGAAAAAAAGCCAGTCCTCAGGAAGCTTATAATCCAGCAGTAAGAAATAGACAATAAAGAAATAAATAAAATATCCATGTAATTTGTGCTATAGAGAATTAGAAAACAGATAAGGGAATAGGATATGAAAGTGAGAAGTATTGGGGATGGTGTGTTTAGACTAAGTGCTGTGGCTCATGCCTGTAATCCTAGCACATTGGGAGGCCCAGGTGGGTGGATTGCCTTGAGCCCAGGAGTTCTAGACCAGCCTGAGCCAGTGCAAGACCTCATCTCTTAAAAAAAAAAAAAAACATGCGCTGTGATGTTGAGGTTAAGGCAAGAGAATCCCTTGAGTCCAAGAGTTTGAGGTTGCTGTGAGCTGTGATGCTACAGCACTCTTTGAGGGCCACAAAGTGAAACTATCTCAAAATAATGAAAAAAAAAAATTTATGAGACTAGACTTTAGGGTTAAAGGATAACCATGGTATCCTGGGCAACTTGAGGCATAAACAAAGATGAAATCATAATGAGGACAATTTTGATCATATCAAAGCAAATCAGAGTGGCAGTGCTGTGAGAGAGTGACTGATATGTAAATAGAGGTCTACCTCACTTCACCCCCTTCATAGTGACAAGGGTAGAAGAGGGATCTTATTTTGAGTATGCAGAGTTCTTAAGCTCCCTCCTTTCCTATAGATGGTGTGAAAGGGGGAGTTACCTACTTGGCAGAATTCAATCATTTCTGTGATAGAAATGCAAAGATAATACATGGGCATAGGGACGAAATAAAAATTCACCTTTATTGGAAGGCTTCATGGAAAAGTTGGCATCTTTATTTTAAAGGTGATGACTTTCTCCTTCAGTCAGCCAGAGGTACTTGCCCAGCCATATAGCAAGCAAGCAAAGCTACTCTGTAGTAGATTCCTAAATTATATATGGTAAAAAAAAAAATCTACATCTGAATTCTGCAGAGGAATATACAAACATGTGGTCTAATGTTCTAAATTTGATGTGTTACATACATGTTTACAAAGCCATGAATATATTGGCTGGTAATATCCTAATTATTTTCATTAGTCTAGATTTTCATTTCAATTTTTACAAGAAAATTAAGGTTAGCTTCTATGTCAGAGGTTTGTTTCTCTCACATAGACATTAAAGACTCACTCAATGCCACAGTATACGGCAGGGCTTGGATTTGACCTCCAGTACTGTACTTCTTGAACTACATCATGCTGCCAAAAAGGGAATCCCAAACATTAACACTGGATCATTTAGTTTAAAAGATTGTGTGCCTTGTACACAAGCAATGAAAACTATTTTGGCATTAACCAATCCCTTCATGGATATGTTTGGTCTACTTGCTTATAAATTGTAGTTATTTCTACCATCACCATAAGAATAGTAAGGAACTTCTAAACTTATTTATTGTGATCAATGGTCAATAATTTACAAAAATTCTTTGTACTGCAAAGCCCAGGAAGTATCTCCAGGTGGTAAATGAGAAATGCAGCATTTAAATGGCAGTTTCCATAAAACTACGTTAGCTACAATGACAACTTTTTATTTGCCTCAGGGGAATATTAGTATAGAGAGATAATCGTGGCTCTGCGTCTATAGCTCAAGTGGCTAAAGCACCTGCCACATACACCAGAGCTGGTGGGTTAGAATCCAGCCCGGGCCTGCCAAACAACAATGACAACTACAACCAAAAAATAGCCGGGCCTTGTGGTGGGTGTCTGTAATCCCAGCTACTTTGGAGGCTGAGGCAAGAGAATCGCTTAAAGCCTGCAGCTGGAGGTTGCTGTGAGCTGTGATGCTACAGTACTCTACTCAGGGCAATAGCTTGAGGCTTAGTCTTTAAAAAAAAAAAAAGATAATCATGTCATGATTTATAAGTATTGGAAATACAAGAATGCTTGTTGTTTAATTTTATTTACAAATGTTCTTCAAATGAATCATAATAATGCAGGTATGTTCCTTTTATAATACTATCTCACATTTGCCGAGGCATACACCAAGCTGTTTGCAGAGCCCTCTCATTTGCTTTTCATAAAGACACTGAGTGTGCAGCAGATATTATTATCTCAGGTTTTCAAGAGTGAGAACTAAATCTTAGTTTAAATAATCTGGTAAGGTTGCATAGCTAGCGAACTACTGAGTACAGTGTTGAACCCATGCTTTTTCATACGCAGCTCAGAAGTCTTTTTTCCTTATAGTATGTTGTTTAAGAAGCCTTTATAATGTTGATTCATCATTTGTTTCAATAGAACATCATCAACTGTCCTATTCATCATTGTACAATAATTATGATTCAAGGTATCTGCAACTCTAGTGGTCTTTCCAAGCTTATTTTATTGTCTTAAATTTCAGTCTGAGTGAGTTACTATGGCAACAGGGACTATAGAAATACACAAGATAAGTAATGGATTGTGAATCTTCACAGGTGTCCAGCTAGGATGTCTTTAATGAAAAGCCATTCAAAAATTGTATATTTATATTTAATGAAAAGCCATTCAAAAAAGTATATTTCCCATATATATGTTAAGACCCACATGTTGAGATCACTCATTTATAAACAGGTATGCCTATCACCAAAAGGCCAGGTGAGTTCTACTCAAGTTAGAAACGCCTTTTAGAGGAGAAGTTACTTTAGGTTACACTTAGCAGAATAATTAAATATTTTACTTTATTCCTTTTAAAGTTGCCAAGCCTAAAATCCTCACAAATACTAAATGAGCTCCTTGCTTTGCTCACTCCTCTCAGCTCAAATCAGATGTGCCTTAACATTTGCACTATTACAAACACGTGTGTGTCTTGATATACAAATTTTATGGGCAGATTTTAAAGGAACTCTGACAAATGACAGTTTCTATAGATGGCGAAGTGTAGGAATGTGAGAAATCTGGAATTCATTTTGTGTACAGAATCATTGAAGAAGCAGGGTAAAGAAAAGACGGAAGAACACATGAGACCTCACGGGTTTGAAGACTTATCAGTAGAAGAGGCAGCTTATTGTGCAGTTCTCTGGAATACAAAAATACAACCCAGGCATCACCAAGAGCTTGTCAATATATAGAAAATGCTTCATGATGCAGTGAGCTCCTCCAGAGGATTCCTGGAGGGATGCTTTGAAAAGAAAACTGCTGGAATCTCTTCAAACTCAGAGTTATATAATTCTTGGATAAGAATTGTGAACATTTGGTGAGCTACCATATGTTTTACCTATTTTAGCTCATTTCATCCTCACAAGAACCTTATGAAATAGATAGTATTATTACATAAACAAGGAAACTGAGGGGTAATAAAATTGAATAATTTGTCCAAGGCTACTTTATAAGTGTATTATATTCGGAATTCAAACCCAAATAATTTGGGGCTAACAACTATGCCACAGTCCTGTTAAAACTGAATGGTGGATTCATTCTGTGTAACCTGAATCAGGAACAGCCCTTCCCAATTCCTTGTGCCTGTGCCTATTAACAGTCTTGCCTTACCAGTGATGTTACATTTTACAAGTATATGCAGTCTAAATTTAGATACTAAAAGTTCAACTACTATCTCTCTGTGTGTGTGTTTGTGTTGGGGGAAACAATCTGAGATATTCAGGGCATTTAAAATGAGTTGTGTGTTTGTGCTTTAGGCCTCTTTCTTTTGTCCACTTTTTTCTATCAACACTTCCTCCTCAGGCAATTCATTGTGTTTCATGGATTTAAATATCATTTGCATATTGACTTCTCAAATTTAAATCTCCATCCCTGACTCCCCAATTTTAACCTACAGATGCGTCTGTACATCTGCTTGCTTATCATGTATGTCCAACTTGGAATGCCTAAAGCACAATTTTTTCCAAACGCTTACCTGTATGCTATGTTTGTAGGCTTTTATCAGAAATATATTTTTTCTCTCTCTCTCTCTTTAAATTGAGTTTTGCCTTTTGCATTATACTAATACATAATGAACATAATTTTACAAGTTAAATTTTCATCTTTCCAGGGCACAAATATTCAAATCATATTACTTGAAAGTTATGTTAAATGCCAGTTATTTCAAATAATCTTTCCAGCAAGATGGCTGACTAGAGTTACCTGGTGCTTGCCGCTCCCTCACCACATGAATTGAAACAACTAATAAGGAGCTATATTTGGACTAGAGACCCTGGAGAGCACCAAGGGAGTGGTGAAATCCCTGTGGAGCACAGAAGCCCAGGATAGCACCATAAAGAAGGAAGTGAAGCATCTTGCTTCTGGCATACTGTATTCTCCCACCAGAATTAGCTCAACGTTAGAGGGAACTACTTCTTTTGGAGATAATGTTACTTGGATATCCCCAGCAGTTCCTATTGGTTGCTGCAAACACCAACAATCCTTGCTATAGGAGAGTCCCCTTATCCTCACAGGCCCCAAAGTCAGTTTGAAGAGTAGCCAAGAGTTCAGACAGATTCTTTGCTTTTGAGTAAAAGCCTAGTTTTAGCACTCCCCATCCTAGTTACTTAAGCTGCTATAGTTTGGGGCCATCTTGAAATTGGGCCCACTGAAGGAGTGTATCTTGCCCTGAGGTGCAGTAGCAACTGACTAACTCCATCCCCAAGGCCCCACCATCATTCCACCAAGTTTGCACAGGTGCCTTTTGGACCATGACTGGCTTACTTAGAACCTAGTCCAGACAGAAAAACCCAGATCCCAGTGTCCAAACCCATGTGGCACATTGCCACTCTAGCGGACAGGGGAACCTGCACAGTAAAGGAGCTCCTGCATAGCTGGACACCTCATGAAAATGACATGTGCCTATACCCATCCTCTGAGGGAGGAAGGGTAAGTTATCAACACAGACACATGGCTGCAAGGCTGTCCAGCCCTCTTGTACCCACATGAGCCCATTGCTGGCCAGACAGCCAAGACACTACCACCCTACCGAGCCCATTAGATATCTTGATGATCCTCCATGCCCACATACACCTGCCCAAGAACAAGCTGATGGCCCACACCCCAGCAAAACTGCACTACTACCATGAGTCCAGCCACTGAAGCAATTGTAGATATTGCTGATGAAGAATACAGTGGAAGAAACTATTCAGAGACCACACTATTGAATCTACCCAGAACCACAGTCAACGCACCATGTCATATCAACACCCTAGAACCCAACTTTAGAAAAAAGTCTTCCTATGAAAGCTACTCTATCAATTTGGAATAAGCTACTATTCCACTAAATGTGCATATATTAATGTACGGACATAAAAAAACATGAAGCAAGGAAATGTGACACCCACAAAAGAATAAGATTTGTGTCTGGTAACAGATCTTCCAAAAAGGACATTTATGAAACGCTTTGAAGGATTAATTTAACAAAAAGATATAACAATTATAAATATCTATCTGCCCTGAACACTGGAGCACCTAAATATATAAGACAAATAATATTAGACCTAATGGAGAGATAAACTGCATTAAAATATTAGTAGAGGACTTCAACACACACTTTCAACAATGGACAGATAAGATCTAGGCCAGGGGTCCTCAAACTACAGCCCGCGGGCCACATGCAGCCCGCTGAGGAAATTTATCCAGCCCGCAGGGTGTTTTTGCCACCCTGCCTGTCCTGCTTAGCAGCCCACTTGTCCGGAGCTGCAGTGTGCATGTGTGGAATATATGCCAACCCTCTGACTCCACTCCTTTTCTCTGCCTCTCCCCACCCCTCCTTCTGTCTGTTGCTCCCTGTTGGGTGTTTTTGCCATTCTGCTTAGCAGCCTACTAGTGTCATCTCACAGTGCACATGTGTGAAATGTGCCCCACACTCTCCAACTCCCCTCCTACTCTCAAACTCCTCTTCTCAGTCTTTGGAGTCACCATGTTGCCTGTGCAGTTTCTGCTGCTGCCTAAGGACCAAGGTAACAAGAATTTTTGTTTTTTTTTTTTTTTTTTTTTTTTTTTTTTTTTGAAGTTAGGTCTTTTTTTTTTTTTGCAGTTAGTAGGGCCTTTTTTTTGCAGTTAAGGGGGGCCCTCTTTTTTCTGAAGTTAGGAGTTTTTTTTTTTTTTTAGCAAATAGGGAGGGCCTTTTTTTTAAGTTGGTTAGTTGGTTGGGTTTGGTTTCTAGGAGGGTTGCATCACAGTGATAAAGCAAATAGTGCTCAGTGCTAATGCAAATTGTCAGTGCTCAGAGCTAATACAAATGGTCAGAACTCAGAGGTAATGCAAATAGTGCTCAGTGTTAATGCAAATTGTTAGTGCTCAGTATTAATGCAAATTGTCAGCAGTCAGTGTTAATGCAAATGGTCAGTGCTCAGTGTTATCACATGGGAGCCCCAAACTGGTAATCTGCCTAGGGCCCCATGGGTACTTAATTCGGCTCTGCAGACACCTGAGGAGTAGGAAACCCAATTTAATTGCCAGTAAGTGCATTTATATTCTGATTGCTATGCAGTTGTGTATGATGTTGTATGTTGTGTGCTGTATAAGCCCCGGTTCACACTGTTGCGATCTCTGAGCAGTGCGAGTTCAGCCATATGCTTGTATGGCTGAACTTGCATTAGATTTGGAAGAAAAAAGGCATACATGCCTTCTTTTTTCCTGCAGTGGAATCTGATCACATGGGTCTTCTCACCCATGCGGTCAGATTCCTGTGCGAGTTCACAGATCGCAGTGCAGTTCACACAGGGTAGTGTGAACTGAAAAGGTGGTGGAGGAACCGGCTCTGTAATCATGCCTGTTCCTGCACCACACCAGTGTGAGCCTGAGGTAAAAGCAGAGTTCCACCATATGGGCGCTGGCGAGGCTGAAATGATGATGACTGGCAAGGCTGCATTGATGGACACTGATCAGACTGCACTGATGAGCACTGATCAGACTGCATTGATGGGCAGTGCAGTCTATATGTCTCTGTATGGGCAAAGTTATTGCTAGTATATTGTTTTTGGAGCACTGTATATATATATATATATATATATATATATATATATATATATATCTATGTATTTTACTAATTCCAATTTGTGAGCGTGAGGAAAAAATGATATATAGATAGAGAAATTTGACTCAGAGTGTGGGATATTCAAAGAACAGTGGACTTATGATTACTTTTTCATGCAGTACAAGGAAAGAGCTATGTGTTTGATATGCCAGAATATACTGTCTGTGTTCAAATAATACAATTTGTGTCAACACTATCAAACTCAACATAAAAGATAAATATGATTGTTTGGTTAGAGAAGTGAGAAAAGATAAAATATTAAAACTGAAATATACATTGACAACTCAGAAAAATACTTTTGTGAAGCAGAAACAGCTAAATACTTCATCACTGTGAGCAAGTTTTCAAGTTGCCAAGATAACAGCATGCACTGGCAGACCATTCATGGAGGGAGAATTTGTTAAAGAATGCCTTCTTTCTGTTGCCAAAGAGATGTGTCCAGAGAAGGCCGATTTATTTAGTACAGTGAGTCTTTCAGGACCCTCAATTGCACAAAGGATTAAAGAAACGGGAGACAATTTGCATCAGCATTTGCAAAACTCCGCAAAAAACCTCTCCTATTTTTCCTTGGCACTTTATGAAAGTAAAGATGTTTGTGATTCTGCACAACTTCTAATTTTTATTCATGGGACGAATGACTATTTTTAAGTCACAGAAAAGCTTGCTTCACTTCAAAGCATCAAAGGAACAACTACGGGACAGGATATCTATGAAAAGGTTTGCCAAACTGTGACTAGTTTGGAGCTGGACTGGGCAAAACTAGCCAGTGTGACACCTGATGGTGCTCCTAGCATGGTGGGGTCTGAGAAAGTAGTAATTGCTCCTATTAACCAAGAGATGGACAAACATAACCATTCTCATCCAATAGCCATACACTGCCTCATCCACCAACAAGTGCTGTGTAGTAAATCACTGAAGTGGGACTC
>CAUYPK010023041.1:0-40495 GCA_963574355.1 Loris lydekkerianus
ATAAAAAAAAAAAAATTAAAAAAACAATTAAATAAAACACCAAAAAAACTATACAAAAATTTGCATCAAAAAAAAAAAAAAAAAAAAAAAAAAAAAAAAAAAAAACAAACCTAATTAGAGGTGGAAGTAGAAATTAATAGGTTAGAAAATAAAACTATAGTGAAATTTTGCTCAGGAGGATGTTCTCCAGATCCTTCCAGGTAAACACAAAGGATGTAAAGTCTCCATCTTTCTTTATGGCTGAATGTAGGGGTATATGGCTGGTGAAGCACTCAACAACAACTTTGGGTTTACTTAAGAAATGCAAACAGTGTAACCCGATTGTACGTACACTTCTTGTATTAACCTGAAATTAAAAAAAAAAAAAAAACTACTGTGAAATTTATACATAAAAGTAACAGCAGGTTTATTTTGGTAGATATCAAAAACTTAAAAAGTCACTGGATAAATTAATCAAAAGGGAGAAAGTGTTTCCCCTGCACACTCTGGTATGGATGTGGAGAAAAGGGAATACTTCTGCACTGCTGGTGGGAATGCAAGCTAGTTCATTCCTTTTGGAAGGAAGTTTGGAGAACACTCAGGGATCTAAATGTAGACCTGCCGTTTGATCCTGCAATTCCTCTTCTAGGTGTATATCCAAAGGACCAAAAATCATTTGTCAATAAAAATATTTGCACCAGATTGTTCATTGCAGCTCAATTCATAATTGCCAAGTCATGGAAGAAGCCCAAGTGCCCATCGACCCCATGAATGGATTAATAAATTGTGGTATATGTGTACCATGGAATATTATGCAGCAGTAAAAAAAAAATGGAGACTTTACCTCCTTTGTGTTTGCATGAATGGAGCTGGAAAATATTCTTCTTAGTAAAGTATCTCAGGAATGGGAAAAAAAAAGTATTTAATGAACTCAGTACTACTGTGAAACCAATTTATAATAACTCAAACTTGCATATGAAAAATGAAACACAACTTTAGCCTAGGATAAAGGAGGGAAGGGGAGGGCAAGGGATGGGGAGGGGATGTGAGGGATAGTAGGGGATAGTAGGTGGACCACAACTATGGAGCACATTGCAAGTACAAGTTGGTTCTATATTGTGTAGAACACAAATGTCCTAATGCTATAATTGGGTAAATGAGATGAAATTTATGCTGATTAGAATGATGTAAGCATTCCAATTTGTACAAATAATCAACACCCTAAACTGGGCATAAATGTATTTATGATCTATGTACAAAGACTTAATAAAAAAATCAAAAGGGAGAAAGACAAATACACGAAATTTAAAATGACAAGGGTGACATAGTCTTCAATACAAAGAAAATGTCAAGTTTCCTAAGTTCAAAGTTTTCAGAATTCTATCCAAATACATTTGAATACAGATGCAATGGATAATTTTCTAGTGAAACAATGTATCCACAATGGCCCTAGGAGAGGCAAAAAGTCTAAGGAGACAATCACATGGAACATGTAATGAGCTTTTTTTTTTTTTTTTTTTTTTTTTTTTTTTCCTTTTCTGACATGGAGTCTCACTATGTCTCCCTTGGTAGAGTGCCAGTGCCATGGTGTCACAGCTCACAGCAACCTAAACTCTTGGGCTTAAGCGATTCTCTTGCCTCAGCCTCCCAAGTAGCTGGGACTACGGGCTCCTGCTACAATGTCCAGCTATTTTTTTGTTGCTATTGTAATTGGCATTGTTGTTTGGCAGGCCAGGGCCAGGTTCAAACCCTCCAGCCAGCCGCAGTGTATGTGGCAGAAGCCCTAGCCGCTGAGTTACAGGCGCCAAGCCCACATACTGAATTTGGATAAATAATTCTTACATAAAAAAGCATCCGGGAGGCAGGCGCGAGGGGACGCGCCTCCTCAGGGCCCTGCGCCCCTGGTGTGTGGTATTTAGCAGGAGTGTGCAACAGGCTCTAGCACATGCGAAAGGGCCGCGCCAGAGGCGGTTAGGGTGAAGCCAGGTGGTCATTGAGGGCAGCGCTGTCCAGCAGCAGCGGCAGCCTAGGATGTACCGTTGGTCTTGGCGAGGGCATGAGGCTGTGGAGCTGCCCCCAGAGGCGGGGATTGGTGACCTAGCACGTTTGAGCTAGGACCGGGTTCCAGGCCCACTCTCTGTCCACAGAAATGAGCCATCAGAGTGTCAGCATTAACTGCTGGTCCCTCACAGTGTCCACCATCCCACAGGGTGCCCACCCTGACTGACACAACTGCATCCAACAGTGACTTGGCGAATCTTTTTGAGTGTCTAGTCTGCTTTGACTATGTGTTACCACCCATCCTTCAATGTCAGCATGGCCATCTTGTCTGCAACAACTGTTGCCCAAAGCTGACTTGTCCAACATGCTGGGGCCCACTGGGCTCCATTTACTACTTGGCTATGGAGAAAGTGGCCAATTCAGTACTTTTCCCTTGTAAATATGCTTCTTCTGGGTGTGGAATAATTCTGCCACCCACAGAAAAAGCAGACCATGAAGGGCTCTGTGAGTTTAGGCCTTATTCCTGTCCCTGCCATGGTGTTTCCTGTCAATAGCAAGGCTCTGTGGACGCTGCCCCATTTGTTGTGTCAGCATCAACCTCTTAGAACACTACAGACAGACAATACAGTTTTCATTGCTACAGACTGTAATCATCCTGGTGCTATTGACTGGTTGACTATTCTGTCCTGTTTTGGCTTTCACTTCATGGTGGTCTTGGAGAAACAAGGAAACTCCAATGGTTGACAGCAGTTCTTCGCAATTCTACAGCTGATAGGAACACCCAAGCAAGCTGAACATTTTATTTACCCACTTGAGCTAAGTAGTCATAGACAGTGATTGATTTGGGAACAGCTCCAGGGTCTATTCAGGAGAGTCTTGAAACAGCCATTATGAAGTGTGACTGCCTAGTTTTTGACACCAGCATTGCACAGCTTTTTGTAAAAAATGGCAATTTAGGCATTGATGTAACTATTGCTAAGTGTTGAAATGGCAATAAAAGTGTTGAAATGGCAATAAGATATTCTGGCCAGTGTTTATAACTATTGCATTCAGTTTCACAGAAAATAAGGCACCCATCTGTCTGCCAACCTGAAACTATTTGGTAGGTGGAAGGTAGACACATGACAGTAAATGAAAGAATGACTAAAATACAGGAAACAGTTTCATGTAGTAACACCAGTATCTTTAAAAATAAGTCAACACCACCGAAAATACCAAGGTGGGCATCTTTTCTGTTAAAAAGGAAAGCATTGTAAAATAATTCTGATTTTTTTATTTGTTGTAGATTGATTGTATTGCTGAAAAATACTGGCTTTGTTTTTTGCATGTATGTATGCATGTGAGCGTGTGTGTGTGGGCGCGCACGTGCACTTGTGTATCTGTGTGTGAGTGAGCATATGTGTGAGAGTGTGTGTGAGCATGAGCATGTGCTTGTGTGGGTTTTTTTTCTCTTGAAAAGACAACCATTTTCATTGGTCTTGGATCACTGTATTTCCTGTTTGTGACTGATTACACAGTGCTGCCGTGGGATTTTTTTCTGTGTGTATTAGCTAATTTTTATTCTAGTTTTTCATTAAATAACCTTGACTTTCCTTTCTATAATTGAGGTTTATCCTCACTTTTTTTGGTATCATTTTAAATTTAACATCTTTTCATGTGCATAATTGTTTATAGTAAAGTTTACAATGTGTTCAATACATATTTCCCCTTGACTTATTAGTTCTTAGAAATATTTTATTTTTTATTTTGATATTTTATTTTTTAATTTTTTTATTAAATCATAACTGTGTTACATTAATCCATTTATGTGATACAATGTGCTGATTTTATATACAATTTGGAATGCTTACATCAAGCTGGTTAACATAGCCTTCACTTCACTTACTTAATTATTGTGTTAAGACATTTATACTCTACTCTTAATAGATTTGACATATACCCTTGCAATATGCACCAAAGGTGAGGTCCCACCGATTACCCCCCCTTCACCTGGCCTCCCCCCTCCCTTACCCTAACCCTCCTCATCCCTTCTTCATCCTTGGCTATAGTTGTGTTGTATCTTTCATATGAAAGTGTGCGTGATTATATATTGGTTTCATAATAGTTCAAATACACTGGATAATTTTTCTTCTATTCTTGAGATCCTTTACTAAGAAGACTATGTTCCAGCTCCATCCATGTAAACAAAAAAGATGTAAAGTCTCCATCTTTTTAAAGGCTGTATAATATTCCATGGTGTGTATATTATACATGTATACCACAATTTGTTAATCCATTCATGGGTTGATGGGCACTTTGACTTCTTCCATGACTTGCAATAAACATTCTGCTGCAAATACATTTGTTGTAAAGTGATTTTGATCTTCTGGATACATACCTAGTAGAGGAATTGCAGGATCAAATGGCAGGTCTACTTTTAGTTCCCTAAGTGTTCTCCACACTGCTTTCCAAAAGGTATGAATTAGTTTGCATTCACACCAGCAGTGAGGAAGTATTCCCTTTACTTCACGTCCACACCAACATCTGCAGTTTGGGTATTTTGTTATGTGGGTTAGTCTTACTGGAGTTAGATGACATCTCAAAGTGGTTTTGATTTGCATTTTTCTGATGATTAAAGATGATAAGCATTTTTTCATGTGTCTGTAGGCAATGTGCCTGTCTTCTTCAGAGAAGTTTCAGTTCAAGTCTCTTGCCCACAATGAAATGGAATCACTTGTTCTTTTTTATTATTATTAAAACATAGCTGTGTACAATAATGAGATCATGGAGCACCATACACTATTTTATAGACCGTTTAACACATTTTCTTTTCTTTTCTTTTTTTTATTAAATCATAGCTGTGTACATTAATGTGATCATGGGGCACCATACACTGGTTTTATAGACTGTTTGAAACATTTTCATCACACTGGTTAACATAGCCTTCCTGGCATTTTCTTACTTATTGTGTTAAGACATTTACATTCTATATTTACTAAGTTTCACATACACTCTTGTAAGATGCACCCCAGGTGTAATTCCACCAATCACCCTCCCTCCGCCCCCCTACCCCCTCCTTTACCTCCCTTTCCCACTTTCCTCTATTCTTAGATTATAACTGGGTTATAGCTTTCCTGTGAAATCCATAAATTAGATTCATAGTAGGGCTGAGTACATTGGATACTTTTTCTTCCATTCTTGTGATACAATACTAAGAAGAATGAGTTTCAGCTCCATCCATGTAAACATGGAAGAGGTAAAGTCTCCATCTTTCTTTAAGGCTGCATAATAGTACTAAATGAAGGTTTATTAAAGTTAGGTTTAATAGAAGCTTTTCATTTTCTTCACTTTTTTCCCCTTAAACCAACATAGCTAGTAGTGTTATGTGTGAAATACTTTATACCCATGATAAATCTTTTCCTGACATCTTTTCTTCCGTGTTGGCTAGTTAACGGACTTTAAATGTCCATTTCCATTAGTGGAAAGCAGCAGCTGCCCATTAGCTCTGCAGAATACTGTATCCGCCAGCAGGAAGGGCAGCAAGATGCTCGAGGGGAGGTCAGGAAGGGAATGCTGCAGCTGGGTTTTGACCTAGTGTTGACTCACGTCCTCATTAGCAGGGGATGGTCAACAACAAGCTAGTTAAATTCTATAGAGGAAGGCAAATGAGATTGAGGGGGTGCAGAAGCATGAAAAAGATTTCCTAAAGCACGCCACCAGTCCATTCACACTGAAAGCTGGAGTGAGTGACAGGAAGGTGATGTGCTTTGGTCCACAATGCTAACGGCAGGCTGGTGGGTAACAGAAGGCTGATCTTGAAATGTGATGATGGTAGGGGCAGAACAAAGCAAGGGAGCCTTGAATTTCATATTTGAAACAAAACTCCAAGGTCCTGCAAAATGGGATGTGGGACTGTTCTTGTGTTCACCACATGTTCCTTCAACGTTGTTCTCTGTTTCTTCTGCTTTCTGACTGTAGTTGTGTCAGCTGCTTCAACTTTAATCAAGTGTCTCCACCAAAGTGCGTTGGTGCCAATGGAGCACACAGGGTGTGTGGTTGATGCCACTCTGTGATCATCTCCCCGTACTTCCCAATCTCCACCACTATTTCTACTAATCCCTAACACTTCTCAGGCACCTGCTGCTCTTCATGGCACTGGTGTTAAGCATGTTCCATGAACCTCACCTTTTAATACTCACCCCAGCTCTTTATTGCCCATGTTATAGATGAAGAAACTTAAGCTTAAAGATGGTAGACATGTTTCCCAAGGTCACATAGGTAGTATGTGTGCTAACTGGATCTCGGGTACATTACCTGCTGACTCCAAAACACTTACATTTCACCACTATGTAATATTGTGGAAGGAATTGCAGCAACATACTTATATTCTGTCTGGCTCTCTACTTATCTTGTGACTAGTAGCAAATACCTATAAAACAAAATATATGCAGTATACGACTTTCCATCCTCTGAGTCCATTCCACTTCTTTGACATGACTTCACATAATTAATCATGAGTTCTATGTATAAAAATCCATAGCAACCAAGCCCAGTAATGTCAAAACTAACATTACTGAGGACCAGACATAAAAACTACTATAAATTGAGTACAGTATCTCTGTGTGCCTGCATCTTATTTCCTCAACAGAAACGGAAGATTCCTTATGGCAGGTGTTGCCTCATTATAATGTCTTTTATCTTGCATTTTTATCCACTTCTTCAAAGAAGGCTCTCTATAAAGGCTTACCGACTGATCGTTACCTGGGCCGAGGGCCTAGCGAGAAATTATCCTATAAATTGGCCAGGAATACTTGGCTCAAAACATTTATTTGTTTTTGTTAGTATTTCCTGTTTGTTTCAAGCCATAGAAAGTGAATTCTTCATCTTCTCCCTTATTTTACAATGTTGCTCTACTGATGTTCACATTTCTTCTTTAAATGTGTTAAATTTCCTGCAGAAAAACTTCTGTGATTAATTCTCTTTGACTTCATTACAGTTTTTGATTTCCTTTTTCCTTGTACACATCTCTCCTTTGTTCCCTGCATTCTCAGGGATTTCTTCAGAGGCACAGAGCTTCCATTTCTAAATTAAGTTTGCTTTATTGCAGATGGACAGCTCTCAAGAGGAGAGCTTCAGTTACCCAAGAGTTACCCACGGGAAGAGAAACCAGCTGATCTGATAACTGAAACACACAAAATTGGGAAACCATTATTCTCCCTGTAATTTTTACTTTAAAGATAATTGTTTATTTGCTTAATTGGTTCTGCATGAGATCCTTGTGCTCTCTCTGTGGCATGTTGTCACTTGAAGATTTTTAGGTTTTGGTAGAAAAAAAAGGGGAACAATTAGATATGAAAGGTGAAAAATTATAACCACAAGGGACAGCTGGGGTTTATCTGATGTGACAATTTCCTTTTCCTGCTCTGGATCTGTTGCACCTCAGTAGGGAATGAAACAAATTTGCGGCTGTGACATGAATATTCCATTTTGTATGAATTTTTATCTTTGGAGTGTAATCATTTCATTTATTATAGGAATGAATAATGCCTATGATTTCAGCTCTGGCCTAGGCATAGAATCTTTCATAATGCCCTTTCTCAACGTCCATTTTGGTTCTAAAAGAATATGCTATTCACCGTGCTACCTCTTAGGGCCTTTGGGCTTGATTAATTGAATTTTTCCACTTCACTATTCATTAGCTTAAAACCCAAATATTTTGAACATTTTTCATATGAAATATGACCTCATTGAGTCACCAAATTAACTTGCATTATTACAATCCTGTTCTCTTCATTTTTAATTTATTTCTAATTTGTTGTTTTAGATCAAGTTTTTCTCTTTCCATTCTGGTCATTGTGGATATTGATGTCCACTTGCAAATGAACTTGTATTAGGTTTCAGCCTTGTCACTGGGCGCATCCTTCCTTTTTTGCTCTTGTGTATGTAACCGGCTCCAATCTTTGGTCATTTGCTATTAGTTTTCCATGTTCACTAATTGGGTGAAAAAGAAGAGACAAAGAAAGGTTCAGAAAAGAAAGGATCATGGAGTCCAAGTTCTCATTAAAGTGAATTTGGTTAAATACCCAGGGTTCTATTTTCATTCTTACAGCACAGGTTTTCTTTTTTTTCAGACTATGAAGAAGATTTTGAAGTAGATGAGGAGAAACAAGATGAGAAAGCCAATGAAGAAGGACAGGCCGACGAGCAAATGAACGGAATGTCAAAGTCACCCTCAGACGACGAAGATAATTTAGTCCCTGAAAAGGAGAGCGAAACCTCATCGCAGAAGGCACCAGAGGCCCAGGACAGGGTGGAGGGTGAGGATGACGGGTGCTCTGACAATGACTCAGAAGAGGATAAACAAGGCAGGTTGTTTAGCTTCTCACATGACACAGCCTGTCTAGTGAGTGTGCTTACTACTTTTCTCTGTTTTTTATTTATGAGATGATCCTTTTTGAAGGGAATGCTATTTAAAACCCGACTTCCTGATCAGAGGCTGTCGGTCCATCCATCTTCCATAGATATTCAAATTCTATAGTCATTCTTTAATTCTTTCTCTTTTATTTCTTCCCTGGGCTATTTATGAGGGGTGTCAGGCAAAGCTCGTGGGGACTCATCTTCTGTTTACTTAGAAAAGTTACTATGTTGGGGGGAGGGTTTTGTGTAAAGATTTTTTAAAATTTTATTTTGGATTAATATGAGGGTACAAATGTTTAGATTACATTGTTTTCAATTTTAAGGTAAAATTGAAGCTGTGGTTGAGCCCTTCACCCAGAGGCCAAGCTGAATAGCCTTGTAACAGAAAGTTACAATTTTTTTTAATCCCAAACTTTCTCTTCTTACACACACACACACACACACACACACCTTTCTGTGGCTTTGGAAAAATAAAAATGCAGTTCCTACTCAATGAAGAAAATGTAGAGATTTGTGCCTTAGGAGTTTAAAGAAATTTTTTTTAACTTACCTTGAACATAAGATGCTGGCATATTAGTTTTATGGAAGAAGAGTTAGTTGCTTCCTCATAATCTTTGTTCGCAGGGAAAATACAGAGCTTTTTAGGTAGAGAAAGAAAGTCTCATTATCTGACTTAAATTTTTAAGATCTTTCTAAAGACCTCAATTCACTTAAATTCTGTCCTGTGAAATAAGGAATCCATTTTCTGTTTTGTCCTGTAAGCGGGTTTGACCATGGCTGTGTGCTCTTATTAAATCAAAGATTTCCCTTGGTGCATTTTGGGAATTTATCAGTTGTAACAATCACCCTTGCTTATCTTTAAGTAGGTTTGTATCTTCAGAATTAGCTTTTAACTAGAGAATGAGGGTGGTTACACTGTGATGACGTTTTGAGTTGCTGCTTTTCTCATTGTTCCTCAGATCTCTCAAATATTTTCGGGTATGAAATCTCAAAACTTTAAATTCAAGAAGTATATTAGTACAAGAGTAAATTAAGTAATCAAATAATTACAGGAGAAATTATTTAGTTTATGGTTTCACTCTCTTCAAAAAAAAAAATCAAGCAAACCTATTCTAAACTTTCATGCTCACATACATAAAGCAACAAAATTATTTAGAAAAAAAATAAGAGAAGATAATTTTACTGGCCAGAGAGGGGACCTTGATGTTACTTGAACTAAAATTTTAATCCTGGGCTTTCTGATAAACAAAGTAAATAGTAAAGAACAACATGAAAAGTTAGAATAGTATTAATTAACCAGTACCTTTGAAAAAAGTATTTGCCATTGTTCTTATTATAGTTGAAATAACTACTCAAGATTAAAGGTCAGGTAGGGAATTTTTTTGAAGTCACAAATCAAGCCTTTTCTATAGTTTTTCTTAGACATGACTAATATATACGTTCTTTTCACAGTTTGAATGTGAATTTTAGAGTTTGGTTTATAATCCTATATGACATAGAGAAAGTTAGGGCATTCCATAAAAAATGATGCCATTTAAGTGAATAATTTTGACAAAACTATCCAAATAACTTGAATCTGGAATATGAGCATACAAATGTAACTGGCTCAAAACGCAAAGGACTCTCAATTGTTTATTCCTTTAGTAATGGTGGGAAATAATCAAGTTGTTGATTTTATAAAGATACAGTATAGTCATTTGGGGATGAATTTTGTGTTGCATAATCACCTTGCTTTCTGGGGATCAAATATATTTTTCTAAGACAGAATGTTTTTTTTTTTTTTTTTTTTTTTAATGTTTAAGCTGAGGAGATTGTAGGCAATCCTTGGATCTTCCTTGGAGGAAAAGCTTTAATCATTGAGACCTGTAATTATTGAATAATTGGCAGTGGCAGATAAACTAACATTGAATAACATTTTTCTTAAAACTAATAAGAATATTGTTTGGAAAGTATCCTACAACTGATGATGCAACAGGTGTATAGTAGACACTGTTTATTAAGACTTTGTTATGTGCTAAGACGATTACAATGTATTCCAGATGAATTAACTCACTTATTTTGAACGTCCTAGAAAAGCCGATATTTTTCCTTTTTATCTCCATTTTACAAAAAAGTAAACTTGGAAGTAGCGAGATTAGGTAACTCCCAAAGTCATACAAGCCAGAAAGTAGTGGAAACAAGACTCAGATGCTACCCAACTTCAGAGGCTGCCTTTTAAAGAAAAATACAGTATTTCTCCAAAGTCGGAAAGTATCCACTTAAAATAAAGCAACCCCCCATAAGAGAATTTCTTTCCTTAAGAAAATATATTTTAGAAGCATTTATCTTGAGTTCTTCATCTTATCCTATTCTCCAGCCTTTGCTTTTTGTCTTAGTTTGTTCTTAAAAAGAAGAAAATAAGGTGGAAGTGGTGGTTCACACTTGTAATCCCAGCACTTTAGAAGGCTTGCTCAAGCTCAGGAGTTCAAGACCAGCCTGAGCAAGAGAGAGACCCCATCTCTCCTAAAATAGAACATCTAGCCAGGTGTTGTGGCAGGTGCCTGTTGTCCCAGCTACTTGGAAGGCTGAAGCATGAAGATCACTTGAGCCCAGGAGTCTGAAGTTGCTGTGAGCTGTGATGCTACAGCACTCTATCCAGGATGACAGAGTGAGACTGTCTCAAAAAAAGAAAGAAAGAAAGAAAGAAAAAGTTTCTCATTTTACCCAAGTTCACCTTTCTCGGCCCTGGATGGGCTTCCTACCCACTCCCAGGGCTTTGGCTTGTTCCTCCACCTCCTCTTCCATGATTCTCTTCCACCTCAGCAGCCCCACTGAGCAATTTATTTTCTCTTTATTTTATAACTCACCGTTCAAGAATTTATTTTTCACTCGTGTTTATGTGTGCTAAATGTTGCCTCTCAAATTAGTGACACACGTTAATAACATGCCAATTGTGTTTGTTGTCCCTCACAGAGCTGGTTTCCTAAACGTATTTCGTAAATATTAGGCAATTACTCGTCAACACCAAAAATTAATACTCACGTGCTTTGGTTAGAACCAGGATCTAGTTACAAATTGGGTTATATGATTATTTTTTTATTAACAATTATACAATGAAAGTTGTAAGAATGTATAGCTAGTCCACAAATGTTGGGAAGTTTAAGAGGCAAAATTGAAATTGGCCAGCTGGGTTTTTTTTTTTGTTGTTTTTTGTTTTGGATGTCTCAATAATGATGTTATCAAATATCCTTTTAAGTAAGGGCTCATTTGCATCCGTGGTATTTATGTTATAACAGTGCCATTATTCTGACATGAAATCGCATTGCTTCTTACTGTTTCTTTTCTCTGCATCCAGCCTCTTTTATTTTCCATCTCTTTTTTTCTTTTTGATAACCTGCCCCTGTGTTATTTAAAAACAAGCCTTTTAGCACGCTGAGTATCAGAATTAGAGATTTCATCCGGCAGGCAAGTGGCTTGTATTAAAAATGATAATGACATGATAGATTCCTCGGAACACTCTGTTGAAAATCCAGACAGCATTTCATTTTCAGAAGTGTGAGAGGCACCTTGTGGCCACTGACTCCCAGATACCAGCCCGTCCTTTGTACTGACATGATTAAGAATCTTGCTGTTAGTATTTGGATGTGTTTCATTTGAACCTGCCTGCACCTGTTCCCAGAGGGCAAACAATTGCCCAGGCTGTCACTCTTGTGACAAGTCGGCCCCATTTAAACTGCCAGCTAACAATTGCGTGGGCCTGCCTTGATGAACATGCTGTGCCAAGCGGCCGGGGAGTGACGGAGCGCTACCCGCGGAACACTGACTAGACAGGGCCCTGGTTTAGGAATGATGTGTGAGACGTCCTATCATTTAAAAAGAACGACAGCTTCCTATTCTCTGCATTTGTGTTGGCAACCCCAGGCACTAACTCTCCAGTGAAAATATATTGTCATAGATGAATGTTGTAAGATTGAGGGGAAAGTATCATATCGTGGAGGATAGACTTTCATGAACAGTTTGGATGATAGTGCCTATGAGTAAGAGGTCAGCGAGTACACAGTTACGTTTAGACAGGAGAATAAGTTGTGGGGTTCTAATACACAGCTGGGTGTCTAGAGCAAATGATGGCATGGTGTGTATTTCAAGACAGCGAGAAGAGAAGATGTTGAATGTTATCGCCAGAAAGAAATAATATATGTTTAAAGTGATGGCATGGTAGTTACCTTAATTGGATCATTATGAAATGTATACATGTATTGAAGCAACATACTGTATTCCATAAATATGTACAGTGATTATTTGTCAATTGCAAATTTAAAAAATAATTAATAATGAAAAAAGACTCATTAGCTCCTTATAAGAAAGAGTAGGGGGGGAGAGAGAGAGAGAGAGAAATGTTTTCTAGAATATACAGGAAAGAAAGCAAGATGAAGCAATTTTTTTTCTCATAAGAAAGATGATTTCATTTGTGTTATTTTCTAGTCTGTTGAAGAAATAGGCCTCATAGACGTAAAATCCCAGAGTCACAGTATATTCTACTTACTTGACTCTCTGACTCTCACATTTTTTGGCCCAACTGTGGGTTTGAAGAGAAGTCTGCGGGTGAAGGGTGCTCCTTCTGTGTTGAAATTACACATGCTGTGAAATAACACTCGTTATGTGTGATTTTTTTGCGTGGCTAGCCAAACTTTAATTTTCTTCATGGTACGAATTCCTCAATCTATCCTCATCTTTCCATTGTTAAAGTAAGAAGTCACAACTTTAGGGGAATACTTAAATGCAGCACCATCAATTCTTTTATGAGAGGTATTTCTCTACAGTTTTGAATCTGCCTTGCACACAGCAAAGTCACTACCTAGGAACCCAGTAAAGTCTTGTGAATAATGGGTAGATTAAATAGATCATTGAAAAAATGTAAAAAGACACATGCAGCCCAAAGTGACACATGATTTGATTGCATTCTTGGTATTTCAGCTGTTTTAATGTTTAGGAAGGGCAATTAAAGGAAAATATGGAGGAAATGTTCAGCTTTTGTTAATGTTTATTCTCCTTCTGTAACTTCATTTGCCTGTAGATACGTATTCTTACAGAGTCATGTACATGTTTATTTGTGTCACTGATAAATGAGACATTTTAATTCATGGTAATGATTGTTAGTATGAAGGCATATACTTTCTCTTAAGACAAAAATCTAGTTAATGTTTTATATCTGGAATTTAATGATATCTACTTTTATTTTCATGAAGCATGCATTCATTCTACAACACATATTGAGCATACAGCACTTGTCTAATCAGTTATTGTACATGAAGGATTTGACTGAACTGCAGTGTCTGATATAAAATATAAACAGATTTTCATGAACTTGTGAATATAATCAAGACACAACTGTTCATGCAGGTCATAGTGAGAAATATAAATTCATGTTTTATGGCTAATTTGGAGGAAATAGGAGTAGTGTTTATGTAGATTTTTACTGTGACCCCTTGGACTAAGGAATAAGAAAGACATTTGATTAGTATTAGAGTTGAGAAGTGTATTGGAATCACTGGGTTGGAACCCGTAAGGTATCAGGGTGGTCTAAAGTTTTAGTGAAATTTACCATTTAAGTGTGTGTACTTAAACCAAAAACAAAAGAGTTAAACTCAAGACACTCATTAAGGAAGTGGTAAATTTAAACTGTGATACAACCATGCTCCATGCTAGGGGGTAAGACAATGATTGAAAACTAAGGTCAGGACATGTCCTTGATTTAAAGCAGACAATTTGGCTACTTGTGGTAAGAGAACGGCAATAGCTTCTCAGAGACTTATGCAGGCACTACTGGAAAAATGAGCCATACCTTAATGAGCAGGTGCAGGTGATCTACTGTCCTCATATACAAGGAGGCACAGAGCTAGTCACTCTGTCGCGCGTGTGTGATCTGTCACGAGTGTGTGATCTGCGTGAGTGTGTGCTCTGTGTGCAAAAAGGGACCTGGATTCCTTGGTCTCGTCGCACATCACCTGACACCCAGAAAGTTCTCTTTGTGCATTCAGTGGACAACTGAATTTCTGTAAGTGGGTAGGAAGGTGGTGGACAGCACAGAGCCTCAGTTATGAGGGGACAGAGCAGTGTGCATCGTGAATTGGCTGGGCTGTTGTTGACTGTGAACGTGTGTGTGGCTGGATGTGTATCAAACCGGCAATTGGGCAGGGTAAACAGCAGGGATTCCTGGCATGCAGGCACACGCACCCATGTGCCATCTTTGTGAATGCCTACACAGGGTTCCATATTTGTTAAACAACTAAATGGCATGTATATTTTCACACAAATAGCATCGTTATCATTGTTATAAATAAACCAGAGAAAGGATTGATTGACTGCTTATTCTTTCTATATATTCGTATTTCATAGATCAGAGTGTTTTCAATGGGTTTTAGTTTAGTGGACAAAATGAAACATGGCCATGAGAGAAATACAAAGGATGACAAACTGTATTTCATGAGTTTTGATCTTGAGGAGAGAACTGTGTTCCATGTATTATGCTGTGTGTTAACAGTGGAATGCTAGCTGGGGTGGGCCCTGGTGGCCCATGACTGTGGATGCTTCCCATGTGAAGGCCTTTTAGCAAGTAGAGAGGTTACGGTTTCAGGAGGAGTTTTTTTTTTTTTTTTACAAAATTTGCTACATGTGAGCTAATGGACACTGGGTATTATTTAACCTCTTTGGACCTGTATTACAGGATTAAATGGGATGTTCGTAAAGTGCTTTTGTCATTGTTTGATACGTAGTTGGCGCACAATCATTATCAAGGTTTGTCATTTTTCCTCAGTAAGTGATGGCTGTGATATCACTCAACATCAGAAGGAAATCATAAGAAAATATTTATTAGACTATGCCTCATGTGTGATGTCATAGAGGAAAAAACTATCACCTACAAAGAAATAATAGTTCCATTTGATTAGGTTAAAAATTTTTCCAATGTAATTTCTACAACGATTTATGGAAAGCAAGTAAAATGATCTCCATTTTATGGCCAAGAAAACAAAGGCTTAGAGAAATTACATATGGAAGTCAAAGCGAGTAAGTAGCTGAGTTTTGATGGAGGCACTTAGCTTTGTCTGACTGAAGAGCATATTATTTTCTTTCAGTCTTACATTGTGTGAAATGCAATTTTAATTGCAGTGATGTGATAGTAGGAATAGTTATCATTGAGTAGTTACCAAGGATACGAAGAGGGGAGAAGGATCTGGGGACTGATTGAGTGCAGAGAGATCCTTCTTAGACATGGAACAGTGACACCAAATCTGTTGGCTTTGGCCACGGCCTCTGGCCATGACAGCAAATCTCTTCTTTGCCAATAAGACCAAGGGCAGGTTCGTTAAATGTCAGTATCAGGAGCAAACACTGGAGACACAGGTGAAATTGGAGAGGAAGCAGAGTGTTTAACATGTGATTTAAAGATAATTTTGCCCTCCTAATGACAAAGGAGGTTCATATATGTTTTCTCAAAGTTCCTTTAATAAACATTTGCTTTATTTCAAAATGAATAAATAAAATTAGTTTTGAAAATACCATTCAAAGGCCCTGAAGCTTTTGGAGTTTTTTTGTAGGCAAAGTCTTACTTAGCCCAGTGTCTGTGTGGAAATGAGAGCAAGAAATGAGAGTGAATCTCAATTATATTATGAAGTTAGAGAGAAATTTGAGAACTGAAATGAGTTTATATGGAGGTTAGGTGCCCTTGTTACTTTGAGGCTATTCATTTTTCTGGTGTTTCTTCTCATAAAGGAATGTCTCAAAATTAAACCAGAGGGTGTTTCAGCCTTTTGAAATAAAATAATACAATAAGTAGAAGCTACTAAAGAAATAGAGGAGCACTGAATTTTTTATTATTATATGAAAAACTCTCAGAGCCAAAAGTGGGAGTCATCATGTTAATATTCAGATGGTAGATATATTTTTGGAAGCTCAGAACAACTTAACATTGTGTTCTCACTAACTGTGCAATTAATGAAAGCTATTGATGAAAGCACAAATAATGAAAACTATTGAACAAACCACTTAATTTTTTTTTAAATAAACATAAGATACTTAAAGTTGGGGGAGCTACTAATAATGGACCCCACATTTTGTAATTGATACAGATATGATGGGGAACAACCCTCCTGGATGTGCCATTCCCTACAGAGACAGCATATTCAGATTTTACAAAATGGAGAATAAAGAATGAGTGGCTAGAATATGTGATCCCTTTGAAAAATAGTGGGCATCTGGGGCTTGTCAACACATTGGGAGTTAAGAACAAATGGGATCATAGTTAAAGGCTTTTTGAGTTTGTGTGTTACTGCTGTGTAGCACCCCTCGAATCTGTGTGGAAACTCTGATACACCTTTGAGACTCTACTTACAAGGCTAAGGCCTGGAGAGCTGGTGGAGCTGGAGGGATGGGGAGAAGAGGAAAAGGGTAAAGACAGGTATTTCTTCCCCTACGCTCCATGTTAGCTGCTACAGCTATCTGTGTAGCTGCCACGTAGAAATGAAAGAAACAGAAGGAAGAGTAGGAACTGCAAAGAAAACAAGAAAGCGGGGCAGCATTGAAGGTAGGATATTTCACCATGCTTACATGGAGGGACCTGGAACATATTCTCCTGAGTACAGTATCTCAAGAATGGAGGAAAACTTATCCAATGTACTCAGTACTTCTATGAAACCTACTTATATTTACTCACACTTTATTATGAAACATAGAACACAACTGTAGCCCAGGATGAGGAAAAGAAATGGAGTGGGAAGGGAGGGGAGGGGGGAGGTTGGTTGGAGGGAGGGTAAAAGGCGGGACCACACCTATGGAGCATATGGCAAGGGTACAAGTCAAATCTATCAAATGTAGAACATAAATGTCTTAACACAATAATCAAGTAAATGAGGTGAAAGCTGTGTTGATTGGTTTGATGTAACCACGTCAGATTGTATATATAAAAAAAACAACACATTGTACCCCACATAGTATAAATGTATTCATGATCTATGTGTATTTGACTTAATAAACAAAAAAGAAAATATATTCTATAAAACATAAACACAGATCTATTGGTTCAAAAGGCAGAACCAAGTTTGTCTTTCTCTTACGCATAACAGTGTGGGCGATGAGTGAGGCTACATCTTTCTTGTAGGGATCCCAGGCGTGTGTTACTTTCTTGGAGTTTGTTGAAAGGTTTTGGGTACTACAGACGCCATTTTGGGCTACTCTAAGTTCATACGCTGCATATCTCTAGCACCCCACCAGTATACTGCCTACATTCCCTAAAATGTTTTTACTGACTCTGTGTGCCCAATACCCTCTGCCCCCTTCGAAGGACTGCCCAGTGTACTGGAGATGCTTCCCTCTATGGCACAAAGAGCCCAGAAATTCCAGGGATTTTATGTCCTTCTGAGGTTTCCCATAGCCAATGTCTGACTGGTCCAAAGTACAAGAGCCTAGCTCCTTCCTAATATAAATAATATTCTTCTACCATGTTACACTTCAGAGGTCCCCATGGGATCAAGCTGAGGCTGAGATGTTGCTTGAAATAGCTCCCTTGGTTGATTTCATCCCTTCTTTGCTTCCCCCACTCTCTTAAGAGATTCTCCTGGAACACATTCTTAATACTTCCCTTGCACATGAACTTCATCTCAGTGTCTGCTTCTGATGAATGTGAAATAAGACAAAGCCTCCTCCTACACACACCCACACACACGTAGACCTAGGAATATTTACTAAGTGTCTAGGTGCTGCGTTAATGCATAGTCACTATACCCAGATACCAGGATGTACTGGGATTAAGGATATTGCAGTAGATAATTTAAGTTTCATGCGCACAAAATACTATGGCTATATACATATAAGAAAATAAGTGTTCTTGCTGTACAAACACATTTTTAGAGTTTTTCTATAATAAAATAGATGTTTTTCCATCAAATAAAATTCCAATAAATAAAACAGAGGATTTTTCATTAAAATGACTTTGAAAAAATAAAAACAGGATTTATTCTCAGTTAAATGTGATCTCCTGTTGTAAATATCTCTAGAGTCATAGATTAAAGGTTTTTCTTTATCATGACAATTACGTAGACCTTATGGGGAAAGGGTATCATATCTGTACTAAGCTATATTTTTAAAATTTTAGTGTGATTATTAACATCATTCTTACAATTAAACTGATTGTTTTATGGAACAACGGTCATGTTTTTTATTTTTTGTAGGTATAAAAATGACATCCTTAGCCTTATTCAGAAGTCATCACTATTCGAGTGGCAGTGAGGATGAGTCTCCACTGCGAGACAGGGAAGTCCACACTGAAAACAGCACAGAAGAAAGTTCCAGAAGTTCATCTCCCCAGGAGCTGAGTGAAAATGATGAGTTGGGACAACCCCACCTTCTGATTGAGGAATCCTTAGAAACTGAAACTGAAGACCAAAAAGTAACAAAAGCAGACGTGGAGACCAAATCTCTGCCCATAGAGGAAGACTTTGAGAACATTCTTGAGGAAGAAATAGAGCGAGGAATTCCAGAGATTGCGGAGAGTTCATCTGAGAAGTCCAGGAAACAGGTGTCTGCAGGAGAAAAGGAAAAGAAGAGTAGGCTGCAGGAAGGAAGCACTTCTAAGGTGAAGGACAAAAAGGCAGGTTTCCTTGGGGTGGAGACAGGTGGTAAGTACGGCCATTGAGTTCACCTGCAATTGTCCGCACGCATGGAAACTGGTCATTGCATTCTGCCAAAGCTTGGGAAACACTGCTGTGACAATACTTTGATAATTTTCCTGTTTCTCTTTGTCACATAATCATATGTGTATTTTCAGCTTGCTGTGTTCCTTCTATTGCATTTAAAAAATCACTTGATAATTCATATATAGCTTGTTTCCTATTTTCTGTAAATTCCTTCCTATGGTAATTCTATCTCAAGAATCAAATAAAGCACAATGTGTGTCTGAAGGCAAGGTATGTGTGGCTTTTTAGAGGTTACTGAACAGTAGGAATGCCATTTGCTCTATGCTGTATGTGGATTTATAGAGATGCAGCTAACATTGGATAAATGCTTCACATGTTCCAGGCACAGTTCTAAACACTTCCCTATTATTAACTCATCGCATCCTCACCATCCTCACAATAGCCCAATCTCTCTATGAAAGATGGGTTTTAGATACAAAATTGTGGCTTAAAGAGGAAAAGACTCCCAAAACTATACAGTTAATAAAGGGCTCTTCCAGGATTTGAATTCAGGCAGCATGGTTTCAGAGTTTATACAGCTTTCTACTGTATTTAGACATAGATAAAACAGAAAATGTTTCTGAGAAATTCTGTGCTGCTAGTTTTTTTTGAAACAGAGCTGGCTTCTGGTTGCTGGGGCTGCTGAGTGGGTGTGCTTGTTCCCTGTGAAGCGGGAAGAGTGAGGAGCACCAGGACATAGAACCTTAGACTGAGGAAGGTCAATGCTCGTCTCAGCGTTAGGATGGCAGAGAAAGACCTGGCCTGCGTCCTGTGGACGGCAGTTGTGCCTCCCAGATCCCTGGACTTCGGGTAGTACCCGATGCCCTTTAAATGCTTCCATGGTCCTCCTGTTCTCTCTCGCTTGTCTCCCCTGCCTGTGTAGTGGGCATGCTTAACTCCAAGATAAAATTTGCATTTTATTATTAATAAAATCCATCTTTAAGAAAAAAAAGTTATGAATATTTTTAATGCTTATGTTTCTTTTAGACCCTGTAAAGCTATTAATCACACCAGCAGGGCCTACTTCTAGGAATTAAGGATGTTGAATAGTTACCTATCATGTTGGTCATTACTATAAACCTTCCGCTCAGTGTGCAAACCTCCAGAGTCAGTAACAAATGCGTAAGAGAGGGTTGCTTTCAGAAAATGGTAAGAGGAAGGCTTGGCATACCACTATTGGAGAGTAGTAGCAAATCATGAAATTGGGGAGGGAACAAAATTCTGTGAGGTTTCAAAGAAACAGAAGACCCGTTTGCTTGGAGGTTTTCATGAAGAACATGCTTGAGAGACTTTAAAAGTTACCGTATATACTCGAGTATAAGCCGAGTTTTTTCCGGCACAAAATTTGTGCCGAGTTCGGGTTTTTCAGCACAAATTTTGTGCTGGAAAAAACTCGGCTTATACTCGAGTATATACGGTAGATAAAAATTTGAAGGTGGAATGCAGGTAGATGAAACCCTTCCAGATAGTGGGGCTTAGCCAAGGATCTGACCTTTGAATAGGTTTTCAAAAACTGCTTCAGAACAGAGTTTGACAAACTTTAACTTATGGGCCAAATCTGGCCCACCAGTGTCTGTCTGTATCTTTTTGTTTTGTCTATAGTTTTTATATTTTTAAATGGTCCACAAACCCCTTAAAACGTTCTAACTGGGCCTTTGCAGGAAAAGTTTGTCAACTTCTACCCTAGAATCATAATACAAAGAGTCCCAACATTTTCAAAGGTATTTTGCCATATATGAATCAAGATTCTTGTTAAAATATATTTATTACCTTTTTATAAAATAATTCAAGTCTGTGATCTCATTATTAAATTCTGGTGAATGTAAGTGTATCTAGGAAATTTATAGAATATAGCAAGCTGCTAATCAAAAAAGATAGAGGTGTTAAAGTTTGGTAGAAACATTGACATTGGTTTTATTTGTTTTTGGTTTTCACCTCAGAAAATCAGATTGTTTGGTTTATTTAAGTAAACATCTTTGTTTTCTTTCTTTCTTTCTTTTTTTTTTTTTTAGTAGGATACATATAACGGAGGTTAGAATTAGGTAATAGGTTGCAGAGATGTTGCATTGAGATGTTACCTGAGAGAGAGTCTACTTTCATAAAAATTTTTTTAAATGTTTAAAAAAAGAAAGACAGGGTGGCCATAAAGTTTGTGTGCAATTAAAAATTTCACATTATTTAATTGCACACAAACTTTATGGCCATTCTGTATTCTCAGTGTTCTTCTAGGAATAAAACCTTCTAAGAAAATATCGGAAGAAATCATCCAGATTCCAACTGAATGGTTCATTATCACGATATCAATGCAAAAATGTCACAGCAAATTCCCCTTTCCCGAGTCTTCAGTGAGATGGTACAGGAAGAGAGAGTTAGAACGAAGTTTAGATCTTTGACATGAGGACCATGTAGGTGGCTACTCTGCAAAAACACAGTTCATGTAATTAGACTAGAAAGTTGGTGAAGTCATGAAATTGAAATTGGATATATTTTACTTAGATTCCTAATTAGAACCTTAGGTTGAAATGAAATAAGGACAGACATGATGTTTAAAAGACTCGCATATTTGTATGGTACTGAATGAATGATTTTTTCGATTAGCTTAGAATAAAAACTGATATTATGGTAACAAAAGATTTACTGGCTAAAAAGTTATATATAATTAATAATGGTTTATATCATCTAAGATAATACAATTTAATCTGAATTGTTTTTGCCAATCATACCTCTTATGTTGACAGCATAAAATGATATCATCCTTCTTTTTGTTTTATAGTCTTTCCTTTAATTGGGCTTTGCCTTGTCCATCAACAAATCCAGATGAATTGTATAAAATTTGCTGTACACAGTGAAGCGAATGAAGTAAAAAAATTGTAATTTCTAGGTATAATGAGATAGCTTCCTTATAAGTTACTTAGTACTATAGGGCATAGTTTTATTTTAGTATGTTTTTTCCTGTTATTTTCAGTTTAAGTTGTCATAATGCACCGCGAGGGTGGAACAATTCGTGTGCATTTGCGACGTTAATATAATTTATGCATTATGAATATAAATAAAATAAAGAGTGGTGCATTTTAATGTAAATTAGAATGTGGAATGTATATGGAAGTAGGCATTTTATACTTTGATATGTGAATCAGGAAAAAACATACTGCTTAGCCAAACCTAAATAATGTTTATAACTACAATGAAATGCAGTTTTGTCATCATGAGAGCAGGATAAAATGGTCCTGATGAAAGACCAAGAAAATCATGTGTTATGAGCTGAGGTCTAAATACAATTGTCACACGAACTGTGCAAGTGTATCGTTGTTTGTTCCAATAGATTGTTTTCTGTTGATAAATATTTGTTGAGAAATAACTGTTCTCAGTGTGAGCACAACCAACTTCCTGTCTATCTGGAGTTTATATTTTAGGAGGGTGCTGTATGTATCTGGGATAAGTGCTAGAAGGAAAAATAAATCAGACAAAGAACAAGAGTGATGGTTTGAGGAATGTGTAGCATTTTAGGGATGTCCTCTCTAATGATGACAAATTTGCACAGAGATCTGAATGAAGTGTGGGAGGGAAAGGGTCACTCCCTCTTCTCTAGGAACCATCCCATGAAACACAGGGTTCAGCAAGTCCAGAGGCCCCAAGTTGGGAGCAGAATTGCTGAATGATTTTCAAAGGTGGCTGGTGTGACAGGCATGGCATGAACAAGGTGGAGTGCCGCGAGATGAGTGCAGGTTATAAGGAGGAATTTATGAAGACAGGCAACTTTTCTTCTGGAAAAAGTTGAGCAGACAAATGACGTGAACTGAAAACTCTGAAAGATTATTCTTGCTAATGCATAGGAGGATAGACTAGCTTTCTGCACCTGTCTTTATAACAGCTGTTGTCTTGAGTTCGTAATTAATCCTAGTTTTTTGTGTCAAAGGTAACACAAGAACATCTTCACGGTGTAGGCTGATGATCTTGGTCCTGAATTTTGTCATACTGAGTTGTTGAGGAGATAAATGACAGCAACACGAGGAATGTTTAAAGCACAAGAATGCTTTTTTTCCCAAGGTGACCAGGGAACATGGCATAAACTTGAGTGTATCTTTAATCTTACGTTCTTAAAATTTGGGTGAAAATTCTTAGCAAAACTTTCTTCCAATATTAAATTATGCAGGATTCTAGCATGTGTTAAGATGAGATCAGTGTGTTTTGTTTTGAAAATAGCATGGGAGAAGGAAGGAATGGTGTGGATATCACTGAGACCACAGCAGGGGGAATACGAAGGATGGAAGGTTTACCAAAGTAGAGCACTTGTGTTTTGACATTTGGGAATTAGGGGGAAAGAACTGATAATGAGGATAAAGTAAGTATGACATGGAAGAGACTCGTTTTTTATGCTTTAAATCATTTTTTAAAGTTCTACGTTGGTGGTTCCACGTCCCTTCACCTTACTGCCCATGTCCCATAGACACTATTGGCTAGAAACACTCAAGACTGTGTCCCACCCTTACCTGTGGCTTTGCATTCCCCAGTTTCAGTCACCCACTGTCAATTGTGGTCTACTGTCCCTTAAAAATTAGATTTCTTTCTTTTTTTTTTTTTTTTTTTTTTTTTTTGTGACAGAGTTTCAGACTGTCGCCCTGGGTAGAGTGCCATGGCATTACAGCTCACAGCAACCTCCAAATCATGGGCTCAAGTGATTCTCCTGCCTCTGCCTCCCAAGTAGCTGGGACTACAGGCACCAGCCACAAGGCCCGGCTAGTTTTTGGTTGCAGCCGACATTGTTGTTTGGCGGCCCCGGGCTGGATTCCAACCCGCCAGCTCAGGTGTATGTGGCTGGAGCCTTAGCCCCTTGAGCCACAGGTGCCGAGCCTAAAAATTAGATTTTATTATAGGTATGTATGTACAGGAAAGAGTATTATAAATAGAGTTCATTACTTTCTATGGTTTAAAGCTCCTCCTAGGAGTCTCGAATGTATCCCCCACAGACAAGGGGAAATGACCGCACTCTAAAAAGAAATAGACGACAGACCCCTAAGAAATGATGATACAAGAAATTGAAGTTCTTGGATAATTTCTCTGACTTTTCTTCTTACTCCTCTACATATTTTGCTTTTCATCTGAACTGGCCAGCAATGACATCTAAAGCCTTACCACAGTGAACAATTAGAAAAAGGAAGCACTGTGGATTTATTCTGCCATATTTTGCATTATTTTTAAGGAGAAAAATGGCCTAGCAGATCTGTAAAATTGTGGGGGAAACGAAAAGGAAAGAAAGGAACAACATGAGAACAGAAGAATTACCAAAAACTCAGGAAAGTAGAAATACATGCTCCCCTGCAGCTATGTCCAGCCTGCACCATTACAACCCTCATCAGCAGCAGCCTGAATACTTTTTTCCCCTAAAATCAAAGGTATTTAAAAAATACTTTAAAGTGTCCTATATCATCTAAAGGATGATTTTCTAAGAAATTTTCTGTACCATTTTGGTACTAATGCTGTGAGAACTGAGAATTCCCTCTGACTCTGCGGTCACCTTTATAGACAGGTAAAGGACAGGAGCCTTAAGGGGTGAAGAGCTAAACAGAGAGAGGGAACGAAGTGTGTGTCACACACGGCTGAGATGGGGTCTCAGCAGGCACAGTCCTCTCTTACTATGTGTGGAAAACAGCTGAGGTTAGACACCAACCACGTTCTTGCTTTCAAGTTTCAGTTTCAGAAAAACAGTTGAGAAAAAATGAGCAAGTGAAGACTTTTCTAGTCTGACACCTGTTAAGTCCTTCATACTTAGGCCAAGGTCCCATTCTTGCTGAACCTGAAATACTGACTATCCAAAATCTCATCTGCTCCCAAACCCGAACCCTCCAGGGGCCAGCCAGCAGACATGGGCAAGTGGTCATAACAGTCCCGAGACACAGGGACTGGAAGCTTCACTGTCATTTCTGAGTGAGTGATAATTTATAGATTGTGCTGGTATAATTTTGCTTCTTAGAATAGTGTTTTGTCTTAATAGCTGCCGATTGATTTAGTTATTCTTTATTAGTAGTAGTACTGTAAACCACATTTCTTTATAGATCATAGACTATTTGAAAATAACCTAGATGCCTTTTTAGCAGTGATGAAACAAAGCTTCGTGTAATTGCTGCTGGGTTACACTGCTTCCCGCACCCTTGTTCCACCACTCTTGAGATTTCTGTTACTCAGCCAGCCAAACAAATGTCTAGGCAAAATCCAAACCATTCCTTATTTGAACTCTCTAGAGATAATATAAATATTATTATAATAGGTAAGATGGTATTTTAATGTATATGTACTATGTTTATACTATGTAAAGATCCTAAAATTAAGACTGACCGGGTAACAAATCCAAATATTATATAATTGTCATGAGTTGATGTCATCTCTAAACTATATGATTTTAAAAAACTTTAATTTGGTGCATTGGATGAATGAGAAAAGCTGATGTTCAAAAACTTTTTAAAGAAAAATACATTTTAACATAATATATTATGCTTATCTTTTCGTTTCATGTTTGTCCTCTTAGGATTTATATAGCTTAGTAACCATTTTCCCTTCAAAATCCATTTGAGGCACCTATTTTACTATTTTTCTTGGTAAGTAGTTGCCCCTTAGCAACACACCTTAAACAAAGCAAGAAACTATATTCTAGCTCTGTTTTTCTCTAAGTATTTAGATGGGCTGTATCAGAGTATCAGGGAAAGAGAATGAAAGGGAGTAAGGGGGAATGAGAGGAAGGAAGGAAAGAAGGAAGGAAGGAAGGAAGGAAGGAAGGAAGGAAGGAAGGAAGGAAGGAAGGAAGGAAGGAAGGAGAAGGAAGGAAGGAAGGAGGAAGGAAGGAAGGAAAGAGGAAGGAAGGAAGGAAGGAGGAAGGAAGGAAGGAAGGAAAGAGGAAGGAAGGAAGGAAATTTTTAAAATATGTTCTTACTTCAAAAGGTAGATCTAGTTTTAGTGTGATTTGCTTGACCTTTTGTTATCAGGAGGTGGCATTCTGGGAGATGTCAGGGACTTAGACATGGGGACCCTCAGATGGTAAGCAAGGGATGTAGACAGAACGTAGTCAGAAACTGCAGACAAACTCAGTTGACTAGGGTGTTGCCTGGTCACAGCTCACTGGGTGATGACACTTAGAACAGACATGCTCCTCCTGCTCCTCCTCCTCCTCCTCCTCCTCCTCCCTGCTGTTTACTATGTGTGTAGCCCTTGCTAGTAAGTGGAAGGCGAGCATGTTCTATGTGTATCACTTCATTTAATCCTCCCAGGAGCCACTGAGTAGATACATTTTTGGCTGATAGTTAAACTGAGGCATAGGCTTGGGCTGGAGAACTTGCCCAAGGTGATACAGTTAGTACAAAATGCGGGACTTGAACTTAGATCTCTGATCCTGAAGTCTATGCTAGTAATCAGCTGCAGATAACAGAAATTTCTACAACAGTTTTTACTGTCAAATTTATAGGACTCGTGTAATAGCTTTCTGCTTCTGTCCACATGGAGTGAGTATTGGGGTCAAATCACTAAAATCTACTAATGGATGAAATGTTCACAGTAGAGTCAGCTCCAGTAGTTCTAGCAATTCAAAAGAGCGGTGATGATTGGTGTCCTAAAAGCCGTAACACACGTTTCCAGAAAGGAAGAGGCAACGGCTCTGCTTTCTCCCAGTCATTTCATTGCATGTGCACTTGGCCAATCCGTCACTGCTGCTGGCTGTGGTCTTTTTTTAATGCAAGTATTTCTTTGCATGGATTTATTTAATTCACATTCTTCTGTGTTTTGTTTTCTTTTTTGAAATCACAGCTTGGGAGTTAATATTAAGGGATTTAAAAAAACAAAATTATGCTTTAATGTGAATGCTTTTAAACTGACCTCACCTGTTTAAAGGATGCAAACTAGCAATGTTCCCGTGACCTGTTTTTATACCTTTTTATATTTTATATGATCTCTGATCAGTTGGACAGATAATAACGGACACGGTGGCATCGGGCTGCCACAGCCACTGTTATGAGGACGCGTCTGGTGTTAGCAGCACAGATGAGGAGTGGGTGCCCTGGGGGAATCAGGAGATTGACACGGATGGAGGTAAGAGCACATCATTACCTAGGAGGGATCTTCAGAAAGACAGCCTGTTCCCATCTTTCATCCTTCCTTCCTTCTGCCGACTTTTTTTTTTTTTTTTCTTTTCAATTAATGAATATGACGACCAGAAGTGGTTGACAAGCCCTAAGGGGAGCTTTAAAACTAACATCAAGCCTGAATGTTATTATTCTTTTTGAATACACTGGTGCCAAGGATATTTGTAAAAATGACTCCAGATGATAAATACTGGTAGGGATTTTCAGAATAGACTTCTTTCAAAGCCTGTCTTCCAGTTAGCTGGCCAGGTGGGTGAATTTGCCCTAATTGACCTCATTGGAGACCTCAAGAACCAAGACACATTTCACAATTATTCATTTGAACTTCTTGTGTGTGTGTTTTTTTTTTTCAACTACAAAAGAATTCATTGCCACCAGTATATGACCTGTCTGTTGGTGGTGAGTATTGCATCTGCAAGAGTGCCCATTGGAGTGATTCAGTAGACCAAAAACTCATACCTTCCTGGCCAAATTTCCCATGTCACTAGCTTTCCAAAATTTAGTGACTGACTTTTTAAGAAAGTGTCCTAATTTGAATATATGTCTCTGTATTAGAGGAAGATATTCATTTCATTCATCCTACAGTCACCTTACCCCCACCTTCTATCAAGCACTAGGAGGCAATTTAGAAAATAACTGCCATAATACATGGAGGTTAACCTATACCTTTCTAACTGCTGTGACACATGGAGGTTAACCCATACCTTTCTAACTGCTGTGATACATGGAGGTTAACCTATAACTTTCTAACTGCTGTGATACATGGAGGTTAACCTATACCTTTCTAGCTAACAACTTAGCCAGCTACAGTTTTATGGATTCTGGCAGAAGACACAAGACGCCTGGATCAGAGAAAAAGAACATTATTACTCACAGCAAATAGCAGTTGTCAGAGGACTGTCGTATTTATGCTGGTACTTTGTGCTGCAGTTCTCCCTGGGCAGCCTGAAGAGGGCCAGATATCACTCAAATATGTAGTGAGCTGAGTTACATCAGAGGGACCTTGAACTTGGAGCACCCAAACCTTCCACGGTGGGCATTCAACTATAGGAATTCCAGTGCCTCTACCCCGACACTCATTCTGCAGTGCAGGCAGACTGTATTATTAATCCAATCTAATTAAAGCAAAGAAAATCGATTTACTTGTAAAAAATGAGGGTGTGGAAAGAAGATTTGTTAAGCCTTCTGCCTGCCAGGCCCGATGCTAGGTATTTCCCATGAGCTAACTCATTTATTGTCACTACAATTCTGTGTGGCTAGCATTGCTGTTCCTACTTTATGGATAAGAACATAAAGGTTCAGAGAGGAGTTATTTCCCAAGTTCCTACAACCAGTAAGTGGCAGAGCTGGCATTTTCTCTGAGTCTGTCTGATTCCCAAGTACATACTCATTCCACTAAATCAAAATTGCTGCTGTTTGTGAATATTACTTGCTCCCTTATATTAAATATTTTTTTTCGGAAGCCCATGAAGTCACCATCAAAAAACATGTCATGTTTCATACTGATATTTCTCAGGAAGGCTTCAATTACTCTTTGCCTTGTACCTGAGGAATGTCATAGCTGACTCCCCTAACCCCTGTGTGTGTGTGTGTGTGTGCGCGCGTGTGTGTTTGTATAATAGTTCAGCAGGATATTACTGGCACTTTCTTTCCTAGAATTTAGGCATAGTATGTTATGACATGGTGGCCAGGTGATTTTATTCCCCTGTTGTTCTGAATGCTTTTTTAAAAAATTAATCCACAGATTTAGAGATTGGCTTAGAAAAATAGAGGACTGTATTTAAATGTTTGTCACAACTGACTTTTTAATATACTTCATGAAGAAATAAGAGAGCATCAAATATGCTATTAAAAAGGCTTGACACACATTATTATTTCCCGTTATTTCCATCTAATTTTGTATTAAATCCAGTAATAATCTATAGTGAGATAAACTGGACCATATTTTCTCAGGTGAATTGGCTGCATGCTCTCTGAGTAAACATTAGATTCGGCATTTCTCTTCAGGAACTTTTATTATGTAAAATTTAGAAAATAACTGCTGTGACACCTGGAGGTTGACCTATGAAAGTCAACCTTGGCCTCATGGATAGACCTAGCATTTCTATTTTACTCCTTTGAAAGAAGACATCATAAAATTCCTTTCCAGATACATTCTCAAGGGAAATGTTATATCAGCTATTATTGCCTTACCTCAGAATGTTTTCATAGTAGCTGGCAAGAGACTCAGGGAATGCAACAAAGAATAGCCGTGTTTTGTGCTAGGAGAGGTAATGCCGTGGTAGGACAGTGCTGGATGGGGCGTAAGACAAGGGAGGAAGGGAGGAAGATCAGGGCTTCAGGGACCTGGGAGATTGTTGGTGAGGGTGTTGGAGGTGTTGGTAGCTAGTGGAAAAGGTGAGCAAGTAAGAACGAGAGAGGCACATTTATTTGCTTACTTCATAAAGTTACATAATTTAGAAGTTAACATGCTGATAATTTATTCTATACCATATAGTTTAGTGTCTTTTTAAAATGGAAAAAAAAGAAGATTCAATTGGTAGAAATTATTAAGATGGCTATTTCAAATCTCCTATCTTTCTAAGCACTACTATTCTGCAATTGGCAAATTTAAATGCTTTGCCTTTCTTTACTTATTTTGCATAGAGCAGTCCAGAAAAAAAACAAACAAAAAACAAATATATATCTTTGTTAAACACCGTATATACTCAAGTATATACGGTAATAAGAAATCCATTTGAAGCCTTTTAAAAACATATCAAACTCATATTTTATATTGAAGTATGATGGCTAGTGCACCTAAATTTTCCAGGGAATTATGTATGAGAACTTACTAAATACTTCAAGCAGATTATTTATGTTGAAAATTGCCCAGTCTACAAAGTCTGGACTTGCTCTGTGATCCTGTTTAGCCAAACTTAAGTCAGTTTCTAAACATGCACAGGAGGTATCTTGACCCATAATCCAAATTGGTGTCTTTAGTAAAATGTCTTACCTTGAGTTTTGGATGACTAAATCTAGATATAGTAGATAGGAGTAATAACAATCAGCTCACGGGCTCAGCACCCATAGCTCAGTGGACAGGATGCTGGCCACATATACCCAGGCTGATGTTCAAACCCAGCCCTGGCCAGCTGAACAACAATGACAACAACAACAACAAATAATTGGGCGTTGTGGCGGGCACCTGTAGTCCCAGCTACTTGGGAGACTGAGGCAAGAGAATCGCTTATGCTGGAGTTTGAGGTTGCTGTGAGCTGTGACACCAGGGCACTCTACCCAGGGTGACAGAGTGAGACTCTGTCTCAAAAAAAAAAAAAAAAAGAAAAATCAGCTCCCACTGTGCGATGATTGTGTTGCTAAATTCGCACATGAGTAACAGAAACAGAGTCAGAAGACAGACATATTTTAGTGTTATAGGGAATAATGATCTTTAAGAAGATGAAATACTCAATTTTTCTTAAAACAAAAATGTCCTGCAAGTTTTCATGTTTCAATTGAAAGTAGGAGGTTTGTGTGTGTGTGAGGGAGAGAAAGGGAGATGAGAATGAGAAGACATGTGGACATGAGGGATTTTTTAAATAAGTTTGTTTATTTTGGACATTCATTTCCATTCCTCTCTCGCTCCCTCCCTGGGTAGAGTGCTGTGGCATCATAGCTCACAGCTACCTCACCCAAACTCTTCCTGGAGAGGTCCTCTTGCCTCAGCCTCCCAAGTAACTGGGACTGCAAGCTCCGGCCACAGCACTCGGTTGATTTTAGTAAAGACAAGGTCTTGCTCTTCCTTAGGCTGGTCTCCAGCTCCTGAGCTCAAGCAATCCATCTGTTTTAGCCTCCCGGAAAGCTAGGATTACAGGCATGAACCACTGCACCCGGCTATTTTGAACATTTCTGATGTTCAACTTTCCTTTATTAATTTTGAAATTATTTCTTTTCATGATAAAAAAGCCATTATTAAATCATGATGTATGCTGATGGCATCACAGAATCAGTGGAGAAAACGTATGTCAATGGCTTCTTGATATGACATATAATATTGTAAATATATTATAAATACAATGTACGGATTACACTACCTTCTCCCTTGTCCATTTGGAGTAAAGTAACCTTGTTCTCTAACCTTATTTTTATAGCAACCAAAAGAGATGTAGTGGCAGAGGCAAGGCCGGCGCTCAGCTCAAGCGAGGAGCCTCAGGAAATGTCTGCCCTGGAGAACAGCGAGGCAGCGGAGCAAGGGGACGCTCCGGGGCGCAGGGCCGCCGCGCTGGAGGGACAGGGGGCCGCGGCGCTGTGGGGAGAAGGGGCCGTGAAGAAGGTTGACCCCGGGGAGGGACTGGCGACCGCAGAGCCGCCAGCCCTAGCAGAACAGTCCCCAGGGGAAAGAGGCGTTCCTCCAGGCACCGCGAGTGGGACCCAAGCAGGGGCAGAAGCCGACGGGGCGAGAAGGCCGGGTACGCAGCGGCCGGACCCCACCGGGGGAGCGGCAGCAGCAGCTCCTGTGGGTCTCAACAGAGATGATGCTTCTGCAAAGCAGGCCATGGTGCTAACTGTGCTGGAGCCAGAAGAGGCGGCCTGGGGGGAGGCGGAGCAGGCTCCCCACACGGCAGCAGGTGCGAACAAGCAGGCGGCCCTGGACTGGAAGCGGCTCCAGGAGGCAGCACCCCCGAGAGAGGCCGGGACCCCGGAGAGGAGAGGGGCCAGGGCAGCGGCGGCTGTGGGTGAGGCGGGGCCCGGAGAGGCGGCTGCCGGAGCCGCTGGGGAGGAAGCACCTGCCGCGCCGGCGGACGCGGGGCCCCGGGGAGACTCAGCGTCCCGCGCCCGGAGCGGCTCTGCGGAGGCGGCCCTCGGAGGGCAGCGGCCGGCCCGGGAGAGCAAGCGCGTCGGGAGAACAGGGGCACCGCCGAGCCCCTCAGCGGCAGAGGCGGGGGCCGGCTGGACCCTGGTCCCAGCGGGCCGCCCTGAGGACCTTTGTAAGGAAGATGCTGAAGAGCAGGACGCTGCCAATAAGGCGGGACCAAAGACGGACTCGGACGGGAAGGAGACGCCACCCGAGGAGTTGGACGAAGCCAAAGAGAGCAGGGAAGCCGGAGGGCCGGTGACTCCCGTGGGGGCAGGTGGACGTGAGGCGGGAGAGGAGGCCCGGGCGGGCGCGCCTGAGCGCCAGGGCGCTGCAGAGGGAGAGCTGGAGCTGGTAGAAGAGGAAATGGCCGAGGGAGGGACAAACGCCCCCTCAGAGGAGACGGAGTCCGGGGCTGAGGACGAAGCACCGGTGACGGCGTCTGCATCGTCGGAAGATCCGGGGCTTCTAGAAGGTTCACTAGGAGAAAGAGGGGTGAGCGTGTTCGAAGCCACACCTGGATTTGAAAAGTCACCCACAAACGTGACACTGTCAAACGTGACAGCTCTGAGGAAGGCCGGAGACATGGGGAGACGGAGGGCAGCGGGGGACGCGCAGCCCGAAGGCCGGGCGGGGCCGCGGGGCGGGCAGGAGGCGGCCCCCAACGAGAGGAGACCCGGCCGGGGCCCCGGAGCCGCAGGTGCACCTGCGGACGGACTGGGGGTACCGCGGCCCCGGGACTCGCGCACCCCCGGCCAGGCGGAGGAGCCCGAGGCCGAAGACCTAGAGGGGAGAGGAGCGGGGGTCCTCGGGACCCTGGAGGACGCTCCTGGGGAGGGTCCCCCGACGGCAGGACGGTTGAGGGAAGAAAGCGTGGATGAAGATTCGGATAACGCCGGCACGCTGGGGACAGGCGTGGTGCAGGACAGGAGCACAGAGGGGGCCGGGGACAGGGCCCGAACCGGCGAGGCCCGGGAAGACCCAGGCGCAGGAGGAACCGCTGCCCACGCCCCTGCCGGGGAGGAGGAGGTGTTGGCAGGTTCCAAGACAGCTGAGCGGAAAACAACAGCAAAGAGAGCCGCCTCCCTGTCAGAGGCTGCGGGTGAGGAGAGCCGGGGTGGAGAGGAGGAGGGACCCCGCGCAACTGCAGAGCGCGTGGTGGTGGAGGGGTCAGCGGTGCAGGAGGGGACAGTGACACCTGCACCGGAGGGTGGGGAGGCAGCTCCCGCAGAACCTGGGGCCCTGGAAGGGAAGGCCCCAGGGCAAGGAAAAGACCAAGAAGCAGGGACAGCGCAGGAGCACGGGGGTCAGGAGTCAGGAGCAGGGGAGGAGTCACAGGGGCAGCAGAGGGCAGCCTGCAGAGAGGGCCCGCCGGCGGCGGCGGCGCATTCCCGGAAGCCGGATTTCGCTGGAAGCCAGAAGGAGCCAGAGCCTACGGTGGACCGAGAAAGTGAGGGCGCGGCTGCCCCCCTGAACCACTAGGACAGCTCCTGGCAGGCGGTGAGCATGAGTTTAGGTCTGATTTGTCGCAGGACTGAACAGAAGCTTCTCAGTGGGTCCCCTGTTTGGGGCTGACCTGCCCCTGTATTGGGCTGGCCACCCCTGTATTGGTCTGCCCTGCCCCTGTATTGGACTGGCTTGCCCTGTATTGGTCTGCCCTGCCCCTGTATTGGGCTGGCTACCCCTGTATTGGACTGGCCTGCCCCTGTCTTGGTCTGGCCTGTGCCTGTCTTGGTCTGGCCTGTATTGGACTGACCGCCCCTGTATTGGCCTGGCACCCCTGTATTGGGCTGGCCACCCCTGTATTGGACTGGCCTGCCCCTGTCTTGGTCTGGCCTGCGCCTGTCTTGGTCTGGCCTGTATTGGACTGGCCTGCCCCTGTATTGGTGCCTGAGCACAGATACACACAAAGACTTCCCTTTTGGCAGGAGAGGGGCCAGAGAGATGGAGGAAGGGCAGGGACTCACTGCTGTTCCAGGTGTGACCAAGTCATTCTCAGAGGCAGTGAGATCCCTGTCTCCCCACAGGGCTGGGAAGAGGAAATACAGGGTGTGCACCAGGGACAACCCACAGAAGTAAAGACTCAAACTTCAGTCCAGAGCTCATTTCTGGTTTAGTGTATGGGAGGATGGGTTGTCTGCGACCATTCGCCTTTAAATGGGCCCTAACAGGAAGGACGGAGAAGTTTTATAAAGCTTAAGAAGTTTAATAAAGCTTAATCTATTGTATGTATTTTTATAAATGAGATATAAATAGATTTAAATACGATATTTAAATGTATTAATATTGAAGAGTGGAACTAAAAAACAAAGTTTTCTTTTTTACATATTTCAGTATTTCCTTGGTGCCCTCGCATCCTTAGTGCCTAGTTTCTAGAATTTTGAGTGATTATATTCATAGCACAACCATCCTTTCCATTATTTTTCAGGATATTTTAAAGAAGTCTTCTGGAAGATATGAAGAGTGGAGAAAGAGTCACCCAATCATCTAACCGGGACTTGAGATTTTATATTTTTTTTTGTTGTTTGTTTGTTTGTTTTGTTTTTATCGCTGTGGTTGTCTGAGATGGCCCCCAATCTGTCCGTGCTGACTGGCCAGCAGCTCATAGCTTGGTGAGCGCTCTGAGAATAGCTCAGAGATCGCAGAACCCTCCACAGGGACCCTGGTTCCTAACGGAGAACTGCCAGGCTATTCCACATTCTATACAACTATCTTTTTCTAGATTCAAATAAAAATGATAGCTTTCACATATTTGAGTTTTACCAAAGGTCACCAAAAGGCCCAGTCTTGATGCCTCAAGTTTGTTTAAGTTCTTTTTTATTTTACCATCTATAGTCGTAATGTCATAGCTCAGATCCTCTGCATAATCCCAATTTCATACATGGGAGATTCATTTACAATCTGTGGCTTGGTCTGTGAAAATGAGTTGTAAAGGTCCCTTTCCTGTACACTCAAGATTAACATTGCTCTGAGTCCCTCAGGAAAAGGATTCCATGGCGGGTGTTTTCACTTAACACTTAGAAACATTCATTCTTTTTAATTATGCTAGAAAAGTAATTTAAAGTAGAAATCTTATTTCACAATGCTCCTTTTTGTGTATATGTTTCTGTAGCTCTGCTTTCTGAAGTACACTAGAGAAATGGTACCTTGTGGCATTTTGTTCCTGGGGGGCCTTATTCATAAGGCCACTCAAATGTGAATCAAGGTAGTAAATAATTCAGCTAAGTGGCATGCGGATAATAATTAGACCAGGTAAACAACACATCAGCACCCAAGCCAACACGCTAGACTCTTCAGTTGATGTCATTCAATGGGAAGGAAACTGGGATTAAATTAGTGGGCTGATCCCCTTCCCAAGTTTTGATATTTCCACCCTGTGAACTAACCCTGCAGTCCACTGTAAATCAACAGTCACAAATACTTTCTGAATTACCCAGAAATTTTTTCTAGTTGTGCATCAGCCAGCCTGGTAAGAGTTTTGATTTCCTTGAAGACATAGCAGTGCCCCCCAGGCACATATTTGTCTACTTTTTCTCTATCTGAGGAGGTGAAAGAATTTCCTAAAGCCAGATCACACGTACAGACTTTCATAAATGACTCAACCTTTGGCCACACCCTAGAGATTCCAATTTCATTAGTTTTATGTAGGTCTGCACATCAGCGTATATCATCACACAATCCACGCTGTCTCTAAGGACCAGGCATACAATTGTTGGAAGTGTTTTGTTTTTCATTTTAATGAATAATGGAGCCATTCAGTGACCAAAGACACACTGGGCTAGAGACAATGAGCCCCATGATGAACTGGTCCCTTCATGGGCAGCATCGGCGTCATCTGGAACTTGCCTCCTGGCCTCTTCTCCCACCTGTTCAATTAGAAACTGTGGTCGGGTCCTAGTAATTGAAGTTTTAATTGGTTTAATCCAGGTAATTATGATGGACACTAAAATCTGAAAACTGCTGTCATGAACCATTGATTGTGTGGAGGATTAGTCTCAGAGGTGGCTTGTAGCAGCCTGTAAACTTCCTTGGTCTATGCCTCTTTTGTCTCTCTCCTTTTTCTATCCCTTTCCAACTTACCTGTTTCTTTTACTTTGTCTCCAAGAAATGGTATTCACTATAAAAGTGGTTAAGTCAATCTTAAACTTTTCATTATAATTGCATTGATACATACATAAATTCCTTCTGTTCCACCCCTTATGAAAGGATGAGTGTTACTCTTTGCCTGTCATAAATTCCCATTACTTTCATGGTGGATTACATCTACTTTATAATTTCATTTATGACTGAGCTGTATTACCGTGGAGTTCTACAGTATTGGTTTCCTGATTTCAGCCTCAATGCTACCAAGCACTTGGAGTGTTTAGCACCTAATGAGAAAGATTGTAAACTTGTTAATCCAATTGAAAAATGAGTTTTGTACAATGTGCTAAATGGAAATTGTATTGAATTATTTTTATATTTAACATACTCCATCAAAACATTCTGTAACATAATTCTACAACCTGCATGTGGGTTTAACTGTAAAATTCAGTATTGTGATTTTTTCGTGAAGTAAATTATTTCTCTGCAAAGACTATGTTGATAAAATTACTGTATGTTCAACTGAACTGATTTTTTCCCCTAGTTTCTTCATTATTAAATGCATAAATAAATCATATATTTGCATATATGTGAATGGTTCTTTGTAAGTAAGACTAGACTTAACTTTTTTTTTTTCTTTTTGTATTCTTTCCTTACAAAATTGACTCCAAAGAGCAGAGAGAATTTGTTTCATTGAGTTCTAATTTTGAGTACAGTATATGGGTTTATACTGACTGCATTTATACACATCTTTCACATATGTGGGGTAATGTCAGGGAGAAAAGGTACTATCATCATTATAGAGATAAGCAACCAAAAGCTCAAAAAATTAAGTGGCTTGTCTAAAATTCCTGTCACTCTCAGGCCATCTGACTCCAGCCTCTGACTTTTTTTTTTTTTTTTTTGCAATTTTTGGCCGGGGCTGGGTTTGAACCCATCACCTCCGGAATATGGGGCCAGCACCCTACTCCTTTGAGCCATAGGCGCCGCCCAGACTCTGACTTTTTTTAAAAATCACATACACTATTTCTAGGAAGGAGTATTTTAAATAGATACCAGAGACATGTGAACCTCTACCTGGTTTCATTTATTTGAGAAGGAAAAAAAAATCAAATCACTTTTAAATATTTATATGCTCTAGGAGAAGAGAGTCATACTATATTTCCAGCCAGTATCAAAGAGCAAAGTAGATTATTTAATTTAAGAGAAAAATAACTGACAATCAAAGGAAATGTAGGTCGAACTAGGCTTTCTACTTGGATTTCCTGAGTTTAACCTTTCCTATAGCTTTATAAACTCTTGTGTTATAAATTTAAAGTACAATCTAGTTCCTTAACCCTTATAAGCTCAATAATTGTGCCACAATTATTTCCCTTGGAAAAATGATTGTTTGAGAAAAGAAATGAAAGCCTTAAGGAAGATTCATCTAGTAAGTGAAATATTCCATCAGGCCCAAGGACAGTCCAGAAGAGGCCATTTCTGACCTTGGGTAACATTTCCTCCCAGTCTGATATAACACTTCATTATGTCATTAAAAAAATTCCCTGTCCATGGTCAGCAGCAAAAAACACAAGACAACAGGGAATAAATGCCACTTGAATGTTTTGAAAGTTGCTTTCAAACTCACTCTTCTTTTTTTCTAAAGATTTATTTTTTTCTTTTTTCTAATATCATGCCCATGACAGGGAAAATGTGCTCTTCTAAACGACTGGAAACTAACTCTGTAAGATAAAATACTACATGTTTGAGAAGACATGGGACTTCCTTAATTTCTTCCAGAAGTTTCAGGCCGTTCAATGTCTGTGCATTCTTTACATTATTTTTGAATGTTGCAATACCCCCAAATTTGTATTGGGAAAATCAATTTCATAGAATACTCTTCGGACAGAGAAGCTGCTGCGATGTCTGCCTTCTTTGTTAAATGTCTACCTCTTACTAAAGGTTCTATTCAGGATCCATGAAGTATGAGAGAAATCTTGTCATTGTATGGGAGGTCAGTACGAATGTGACATGGAGTGTGCTCCTGAGGGAAGATGAAGCTTTTCATGAGATTTGCTGGCAAGTTGGCAGTACCTGAGCTCCTATGCACTTTATCTGAAAATGGACTTGAGAACCAGCCTTAAATAGCCAAGGTCTTCCCCTTTGCCACCTTTCTTCACAAAATGGCCAATTCTTCCCTCTCCTACCCATGTCACTGTGATGCAATGGTCCTTAGAATGACACAGGAGACAAAGGAAATCTGTGAGATACGAAGGGAACTTTCATGATGGGGTCACAATCAATTGGGTAGCAAATACTTCTCAGAGTCGGGCAGTTTCTAATGCTTTGTGTTCAGTGATGTTAAATGAGGCTCTGGTTGAATAAGTCATTAAAAGATTTTTTGGTATTTCATCAGTCTGTGAATCTTGGTAAACCACTCAGGAGTTCAAGAAGAGCCTGGCTACATAGTATAGCGCATCTCTTTTCTTTCTCATCCTCTTATTGATGAGCATGTGTAAATACCCTATTTTTACATCTATAGAAATAAAATGCAAAATGGAATAGAGCTGATGTTTAACACTCATATTCCAGCAGTAAATAATGTTCATTCACAGATAGGCTGATTAAAAATATAAATAACCTCAGAGATGCATTTCTACTTTTGCTTACATGTAACATTTACCAAAACTTATAACATACGCATGTGGTTTTGATTAAATGTACATTAGAAATAATTGTAATAGTAGCTCAGTCCAGAAGAAATATTAACACATACAGCCTTATGGCCATCAGGGATTTTTAAAAATTAAATTTTAATTTATATAATAATTCAGAGGCAGAGAAATATGACGAGGTGAGCATAAAAGATTTTTCAACTATAAAAATATACTACAGTAGCATAAAAATGTTTGAGTAAAGTGGAACGAAAACGTAAGCTTAAGAAGTCAAAATGACATGAGATTTTTCTACCCCTAAGAAATGCTTAGTCATGTACTTTTGAAAATGAACGATTTAGGTCAGGTTCCCCTATGAATGCTCTGGAACAGAGGTTTGTGGGCAGAAGCTTTATTGGGGCATGGTCTGGGAACAACTCCGTGCGAGATGGAAAGAAGATATGGGTTAGAGAGGAGATGGGCTGCAAGGTCGTTGCCAGAGATAGCAAACTATCTGTGGGGAGCTAGGGTGCCAGGAGGTGAGGGGCCAGGCCTCTATGTTCTCCCCATAGACCAGGAGCTCAGTGCTGGCTGCCTCTTTGACAGGGAGCAAAACCTTGGTCTAGATCAGGGGTCCTCAAACTATGGTCCTCAAACCACATGCGGCCCGCCAAGGACATTTATCCAGCCCTTCGGGTGTTTTTGCAGTCGCTGCCTGCCCTGCTTAGCAGCTGACTAGTCCCAGGCCCACAGTGGGCATGTGTGGAATGTGAGCTGCCCTCTCCGAGTCCCCTGCATTTATATTCTGATTGCTATTCAGTTGTGTATGATGTTGTATGTTGTGTGCTGTGTAAGCCCCGGTTCACACTGTTGCAATCTCTGAGCAGTGCAAGTTCAGCCACATGCTTGTATGGCTGAACTCACATTAAATTCAGAAGAAAAAAGGCATACATGCCTTCTTTTTTCCTGCATTGGAATCTGATCTCATGGGCCTTCTCACCCGTGTGATCAGATTCCTGTGCAAGTTTACAGATTGCAGTGCGGCTCACACAGGGTAGTGTGAACTGGAAAGGTGGTGGAGGAACCAGCTCTGTAATCATGCCAGTTCCTGCACCACACCAGGGTGAGCCTGAGGTAAAAGTGGACTTCCACCAATATGAGCCCTGGTGAGGCTAAAATGATGTGGGCTGGCAAAGCTGCATTGATGGACACTGATCAGACTGCATTAATGGGCAATGCAGTCCATATGTCTCTGTGTAGGCAAAGTTATTGCTGGTATATTGCTTTTGTAGCACTGTATATATATGTAGTGGTATTTTACTAATAGCAATTTGGAATCCCTAGGAAACAATGATATCAAGAAAGAGAAGAACTGAGTCAGAGTGTAGGATATTCAAAAAACAGTGAACTTATGATTACTTTTTCATGCAGTACAAGGAAAGACTTGTGTGTTTGATATGCCAGAATATAGTGCCCATGTTCAAAGATTACAATTTGTGTCAACACCATCAAACTCAACATAAAGATAAATATGATAGTTTGGTCAAAGAAGTGAGAAAAGATAAAATATTAAAACTGAAAAATATATTGACAACTCAGCAAAATACTTTTGTGAAGTAGAAGCAGCTAAATATGTCATCACTTTGAGGAATTTTTCAAGTTGCCAAGCTAATAGCATACTGGCAGACCATTCGTTGAGGGAGAATTTGTTAAAGAATGCCTTCTTTCTGTTGC
>CAUYPK010023042.1:0-45140 GCA_963574355.1 Loris lydekkerianus
TCTGCCTCCATCTCCACGCAGCCATTTCTTCTACATCCGTGTCTTCTTTTCTCAGTCTTACAAGGACATTTGTCGTTGCACTTGGAGACCACCTTAATCTAGGGTGATCTCATCTCAAGATCCTTAATTAAATCTGCAAAGACCCTCTTTTCAAATAAGGCCACCGTCTAGAGTCCAGGATGACCTAACACTTTTGGTGGAGGGGGACTATCATTCAGCCCCCTCTACCCTCGCAGACCCCACCATTCAAGCAGTCCTAGGCATCCCTCTCCTCAACCCCCACCAAAGCCTCAGATGTCCCCTGCTCTCTGTCCCCACAATCTCTGACTCAGTCTTTGCCTTCTCCTGCTTTCACTTTGGCTTTGCCTCCTCCTCGAAGGCCCTGGGAGACCCTTTCCAGCACACACCCTGCTTCAACACCTTCCACGACTCCTCATTGCCCTTGGCATTAGTCCACATTCTTTGCCTGTTGCTTAAAGCCCTTCACTCCCTGTCCCCTCACACACTTGGCCACACACTTCAGAAAGCCCATGCCCTAGACACTGGGCACAGGTGCGTGTGCTGCTTAGGCCAGTTGGGACCTTCTTTGCCCACAGTTCCTCTGGCTTTTCCTCCAGAAGCCCTCCCCAGGTAGAGCCATCTATTGCCTTCTGGACTTTCACCAACCTTATGTCCCTCCCTTTGCCCCAGGCTGACCATGCACAGGTGTGTCAGGCTTGGCCTCTTCCCAGTGTCACCCAGCAGTGTGATGTCCCCCGGCCTAGCAGGGACCTATTGAAGAGAAACCACAGAGAGTCACTTCTCCAGAGAGCACACCCCTGGGGCTGGAGAGAGGAGTGTCCTTGTGAGCTGTCAGGCAGAGCTGAGCCGAAGTCCTCACTCTATAACTTCCTGTGTGTGTGACTTGGGCCACTGTGAACCTCAGTCTCTTCATCTGTAAGGTGGACATTTTCTCTCCCACCATTGAAAGCTCTCTGGGGTTGCCCTGCCCTCCTCTGGGAGTCAGAGCCCTATATTTTGGGGAGCCTGCATCATTAAGTAACTCCCTAATGATTCTACAAATATGTCTACAAGTCAAACAGTTGGTTTCTAGACAAGATCATAGGTGACACACAGTGGTCTTTTCATATGTGCTCTTATAGCCACCTTTACCCTGAAATATGAATGATTTGGGGTCAATTTCAAGGAAGACGATATAATTGAGTCCCATCACCATTCCACATCTTGGGGACCAAAGCCCCAAAGTGTGGAGGATAGAAATGCAGGCTGTGCCATTGAATACCCCTGGGTTCAAATGCCAGCTCCATTCCTTGCTTGCTGTGCGGTCTTAGACAAGTCATTTTCCCTCTCAGAGCCTTAATTCCGCCACAGTGCAGGACACCCAACTGGTAGAATTCCTATAAGTGACAGCTATGGAGCCTGGTATCTACCACAAGGGTCATACTGGGAAATGCTCAGTGAATCAGCTTTTATTGATACTGCTGTTACTTTTTTTTTTTTTTTTTTTTTTTTTGAGCGAGAGAGAGACTCACTATCTTGCTCAGCCTAGAGTGCCATGGAGTCACTGTACCTCACAGCAACTTCGACCTCCTGGACTCAAGTGACCTTCTTGCCTCAGCCTCTTGAGTAGCTGCCACCATGCCTGGCCAATTTTCCTATTTTTAGTAGAAATGGAGCCTCACTTTTGCTCAGACTGGTCTCAAACTCCTGAGCTCAAGTGATCCTCCCTCTTTGGCCTTCCAGAGTGTGAGGATTACAGGCATGAGCCACCACATCTACCCCTCTTTTTTTAAATATTGTTTTTCTTCCTATATTGCCATAAGTATACTGAACTTGTTTATGGCAAAGTCTTGTTTTTTTGTGCCAGGAAGCATTCAGTTACCTGGTTCCTCAAGAAGTCTATGGTTATCTTTACATGAGGGATGGAGAAGGTCAGAGGCAGAACCCCAAACCTCTAGGGTTCAAATCCACTCTCTGGTCCCCATCATTGATGTGTGGCCTTGGGCAGATAACTGAATGGCTGGTGCCTCGATTTCCCCATCCATAGGATGAGGATGGAAATAGAAATAATTATGCCATTCTCTGGGGTAGTCTGAGGGCTCAAAGGATTAATGTGGGTAGAATATCCCATGAGATGCCTGGTGCTCAATCCACTTCAACTATTATCATTGTTATTATAATATTATGAGTCATGAAACTCCAAAAGCTCAGATCTTGGAGAAGAGAGCAGAGGACCTTATTGTGAGAAGGGACCCTCAGGATTCCCCAGCAATGACCTATCTGGGGAGGCTTTTCTTGCTTACCTCTAGGGATGGGAAACTCTATTCCTCCCAAGAGAACTGTGATGGGGCATATCTAGTTATTAGGAAACTTTTATCCACTGGACCGCTCTCTTGTTTCCTAAGGCTCCTGTGGCCCTTGGTCCCTGAATACTCTGGTCTGGAGAGTTGAGAACTGGTTAGTATTAAAAAACAATGCATTCAGGCAGTGCCTCTGGCTCAGCGGGTAGGGCACCGGCCCCATATACTGGGGGTGGTAGGTTCGAACCTAGCCCCAGCCAAACTCCAACAAAAAAACCTGGACGTTGTGGTGGGCACCTGTAGTCCCAGCTACTCAGGAGGCTGAGGCAAGAGAATCACCTAAAGCCCAGGAGTTGGAGGTTGCTGTGAGCTGTGATGCCATGGCACTCTACAGAGGGTGATAAAGTGAGACTGTCTCTACAAAAACAAACAAACAAACAAACAAAATAATGCATTGGCTGAGCAAGGTGGCTCACACCTATAATCTTAACACTCTGGGAAGCCAAGGTGGGTGGATCGCCTGAAATCAGGCATTCAAGACCAACCTGAGCAAGAGCAAGACCCTGTCTCTACTAAAAATATAGAAACTAGCTGGGCATTGTGGCAGGTGCCTATAATCCCAGCTACTTGGGAGGCTGAGTCAAGAGGATCGCTTAAGCCCAAGAGTTTGGGGTTGCTGTGAGTCATGACAGCATGGCATGGGCAACAGAGTGAGACTCTGTCTCAAAAAAAGTGCACTTTATTAACATCAGCCAAGTATGTGGGGAGTGGAACTATGTAAATTTGCCAGGGATGTCGTAAACAATATACCACAAACTGGGTGTCTTAGACAAGGAAATGTATCCTCTCATAGTTCTGGAGGCCAGAAATTCAAGATCAAGATGTTAGCAGGACTGGGCCCTCCTGAGGTCATGAGGAGAAATCTGTCCTAGCTGTCCTCCAGCTTTTGTTTGGTGCCTGACATCCTTGTTGTTCCATGGAGTGTAGATGCATCATCCTGATCTCTCCCTCCCTCCCTCCCATGGCCTTCTCCCCGCGTGTGTCTTGGTGTCTAAATTTCCACCAGTCATGTTGAATCAGGTCCCATCTTAATGAGCTCATCTCAACTAACTCCATCTGCAACGGCCCTATTTCCAGATGAGGTCCCCTTCTGAGGTCCCGGAGATTAGGACTGCAAAATATGATTGGGGTGGGGCACATTTATCCCAGGTACTATGAATCAAGGTTCTCATTATCCAGAAATGGGTAAACATCACACGTTTTCACCAACTAGAAAAGACAAGCTAAGAGGCCAAGAAGAGATTGGGCTGAGACCAGGGAAGCTGCGAGAAAGCGTTTCAGCACCGGGGACAGCGGCTCACTGGTTTTTGTGTATGTGTGTGTCCCTTTCACTACAAAGCTCCCTGGTCCTGAGATTGACTGCTTAAAGGTTGCTCAGAGAACCTAATCTGATCCTCCCTGGGCCACCATCTTTAAAAGTCCTGCAGACAGGGATGCCACAGACAAAAAATGTTCCTAGGAAGGACTTTCTTTTTTCTTTCTTTCTTTCTTTCTTTTTTTTTTTTTTTTTTGAGACAGTGTCTCACTGTGTTGCCCAGGCTAGAGTGCCATGCGTTCACAACAACCTCAAACTCCTGAGTACAAGTGATCCTCCTGCCTCACCCTCCCATGTAGCTGGGACTACAGGCACCTGCCACAATGTCCTGATAGTTTCTCTATTTTTAGTAGAGACGACATCTCACTCCTGCTCAGGCTGGTCTTGAACTCTCAAGTGCAGGCAATCCATCCACCTTGGCCTCCTAGAGTGCTAGGATTACATGCATGAGCCACTGCAGCTGACCAGGAAGAACGTTTTTACATTATTATTTTTCAAGACAGGGTCTTTCCCTGTTGTCTGGGCTACAATTCAGTGGCATCATCATAGTTCACTACAACCTCAAAATCCTAGGCTCAAGCTATCCTCCTACCTTGGTCTCCCTAGTAACTGGGACAACAGGTGAATGCTGCAACCACGCCCAGCATATTTTTTATTTTTATTTTTAGAGATAGGATCTTGCTATGTTGCCCAGGCTGGTCTCAAACTCCTGGCCTTAAGTGATCCTCCTGCCTCAGCCTCCCAAAGTGCTGGGATTACAAGTATGAGCCAATGTGGCTGGCTAATTTTTCTAGTTTTCATAGAAACAAAGCCTCACTCTTGCTCAGGCTGGAAGGATGTTTTTTTGGTCATTATTTTACAACCACCTAAAGCCAAATCTCTTGCTGATAACGCCTGATTTCTCTTGAGACTTGGGGCTAGTTGTCTTAGTGTGATTCCTTTTTTTGTTTGTTTATTTGGAAAAGTGTGGGGAATAAAATTCAGAAAATATGGAAACATCAAGAAGAGAGTGCAGAAACAAGCTATGGAATAGAAGATGTTTGCATCACATATAACAACAACAACAACAACAACAAATGACCAGCACAAAGACTCTATAAAGAGCTTCTGCAAAGTGACAAGATGCCCAACTTCATTAATAATTAGGAAGGTATATTAATTCTCAATGAAATACAATGGCATGCCTATTAAATGACTAACATTTAAAAGGTTGGCAAAGCCAAGGGTGAGTGAAGATACAGCACTAACAGAACCAGACATTGGTACAACCCACTTTGGAAAACTATTTGAAAGAATCAATAAAAGTTAAACATATGCCTATCTCATAGCCAGCAATTCCATGCCTGGGTACGTCTTTGTACATTAAAATACATGGACAAGAGTGTTCCATAGCAACTCTATTCATAATAGCCCCAAACAGCAAACAACTCAAATGCCCATCACAAGAGAGTGGATAAATAATTTGTAGTATATTCATAGGATAAAATACTATACAGCAACAAGAAAGAATTAACCCCTGCTAAGTACAACCACATGTTGTTGAGTGTATCTTGAGTGAAAGAAATCAGACACGAAGGTGTACAAATGCTATGATTCTATTCATACAATTTCAAAATCAGAAGCCACTCAATGACATTGATCAGTAATGTGTGCAGGGTGAGAAACCACAATGAAAGCTCATCACAAGAGCCAGGGTAGAGGTGACCTCTGGGGGTGGAGGGGATTGTGATGGCATGGGAGCACCCAGGCTTCTAGGGGCTTCGTGGTAGCTGCCATGTGCCATTTCTTGATCTGTGAGATGGTTATAGTTATTGTTATATCACTTACATTTTGCCCTTTTCAGAGAAGTATGTTTGTAATATGTCTCGATTACAAGTTTTATTGTGTTAAAATATATATAACATAAAATTTACGTATCTTAACCATTTTTAAGTGCACAGCTCAGTGGCATTAAGCACATTTACTGTTGTACAACCATCACCACCCTCTGTCTCCAGAAATTTCTCATCATCCTAAGCTGAAACTCTGTCCCTATGAAACACTAACTCCTCCTGGGTGGCGCCTGTGGCTCAAAGAGTAGGGCCCCGGTCCCATATGCCGGAGGTGGCAGGTTCAAGCCCAGCCCTGGCCAAAAACCACACAAAAAAGAAAAGAAACACTAACTCCCCACACCCTCCCAGCCCCTTGGTACCCACTGTTCTACTTTTTGTTTCTGTTAATCTGAGGGTTCTAACAACCTCCTATGAGAAGAATTAGACAGGATTTGTGTTTTTCTGACTGTCTTATAACATTCTCAAGGTTCATCCACATTGCAGCATATGTTAGAACTTCCTTCCCTTTTTAGGCTGGATAATATTCCACTGTGTGAACGACTCACTTTGTGTTTAGCTATTCATCCCTCCACCGACACCTGGGTTGCTTCTACCTTTGGCTATTGTGAATAGTGCTGCTATCAACACTTTTAGACAAATACCTGTTTGCATCCCTGCTTTCAGTTCTTTTGAATGTATATATCCAGAAGTGAAATTGCTGGGTCATATGGTAATTCTATGTTTAGTTTTTGAGGAACTGTCAAATTGTTTCCCCAGCAGCCATACCATTTTCCATTCCCACCATCAGTGTTTTTAAAATGGTGGAAATCTTGGTGATTCTAGTAAGGAGATTTAAAAATAAAATAAAATAAAAAGCTAGAAACCCATTTGAGCTCTGCCCAGTCCCCTCCCCCACCTGCAGGGCTCCCAGGGACTTCTATAGACCTGGGGTGGGGACCCCTCCCCATCACTCAGCCCAGCTGGTGGGGAGCCAGCAGCTTGGCAAGTGAGGCCCAGCAGGAGGCCGCTTTAATTAGCTCCTGCCTGGGGCAGAAGTGGACGGCTCAGAGCTCTGCTCTGGGGGTCCCTGGGTGGGGAGCAGGCAGAGAGATTAGGAACCAGAGAGGGTCCGACAGCATCAGAGCAGCCAACAGTGGTCTCATTTCAGAGGCAGCAAAACAGATTCACAGAGATCAGAGAGCCTGGCGCAGGAGCCCAGACTCTCGTGGTCATTCCAAGACACCCGACTTTCCTGCCCTCTGCCCCACACCAGAATGTCACCCAATCACAGTCTCGCTCTGGACCTCTCCCAAGACTGGCCCCGCCCCTCGCCTCTCCTCATTGGCCCTGCCCTCGGCGGCTGTGCCACACCCAATCCCCGCCCTCCTGGGTGGGGGTTGTTGGTCCATTCTGTGGCTATCTTGGACCATCCTCTCTGATGTGGGAAACTGAGGCCGAGAGAGAGGCAGCGCCTGATTCACAGCAGTCAGCAGCAGAGTCCGCTGCACTCTGTTCCAGTTCTGGTCGTTCTTCTGTCTTGGGACTACCGGCGCCCTCCCCATGCTCTCCTGTAGGCAGCAGCTCCGCCCACTCCCCCACCCCACCTTGTCCGGCGTTGTCAGAATCTTGGAGCGTCAGCCATTGACTTAGTTAACAGCTTGGGCCTCCTTGGGCCCATTCCCCTGTCTTACACTCAGTATGTGCTGAGCCACTTTGGACAACCCCCACCCCCCAAAAAAGGTGGTTCCTGCGTCCTCTTCTCTTTTTATTTTTTAAAATTATAGTGTAATGCACACAACATAAAATGGGCCATTTTAATCGTTTTTAATGCACCATTCAGTGGCATTAAGTACAGGAACATGATCATACAACCATCTCCACCATCTCCAGAACTTTCTCATCCTCCCAAACTGGAACCCTGTTCCCATGAAACACTAACTCCCCTTTCCCTCCCCACCCCCTAGCACCTACTTTTTGTCTCTGTGACTCTGATGCCTCTAGGGACCTCCTGTGAGTTGAATTTCACAGGATTTGTCCATTTGTGTCTGTAATGAGCATCGTGTTTTCAAGATTAATACCGGTTGTAGCCTGTGTCAGAGTTTCATTCTTTTTAAAAACTAAATAATATTCCATTATGTTGATGGAGCACATTGTTTATCTACTAGTGGACACTTGCATTGTTTCCACCTTTTTGCTATTATGAATCAGGCTGCTGTAAACATGGGTGTACAAGTATTCTCTTTTCTTAACACCCTTGTTTCTCTCCCTTCCAGGCTGTGCCTTCCTCACCTACTGTGCCAGGGATTCTGCCATCAAAGCTCAGACTGCCCTGCACGAGCAGAAGACCTTGCCTGGGGTGAGTCCTGTGTGCTGTCTGGAGAGGGGGATTTGGGGGAGCTTCTCTCAGCCTAGGATGGGGGCCAAGGGCCTTCCTGGGATCAGCTGTGAAATTTTTTTTTTTTTTTTTTTGAAACAGAGGCTTACTTTTTCACTCTCAGTAGAGTGCTGTGATGTCACAGCTCACAGCAACCTCAAACTCTTGGGCTTAAGTGATTCTCTTGCCTCAGCCTCCCAAGTATCTGGGATTACAGGCGCCTGCCACAACACCCAACTATTTTTAGAGATGAGGTCTTGCTCTGGCTCAGGCTGGTCTCGAACTCATGAGCTCAGGCAAATCACCCACCTTGGCTTCCTAGAGTGCTAGGATTACAGGCATGAGCCACCGCCCTGGCCAGCTGTGAATTTTGCATATAAGGGATAGAAAGCACCATCAGAATGAGCATTTGTTGAGTGCCTACTGTGTGTACATTTCACACCAGAATAGTGTATTGTGCAGGTAGCCCAGAGTATGAGTGTCATTGGGTTGAGATATGAAGGATGAGGAAGCATTAGCAGCAAAGAGAACAGTCTGTACAAAGACCCTGGGGCAGGACCATGCCTGATGTGTTGGAGGAACCACAAGGAGGCCTGTGTAGCTGGAGCAGAGTGAGGAGGGGGAGAAGGAGAAGGGGAGAGCAGGAAGGGGACGAGACAAGGCCTGGTGGCCCTCAGGGAGGAGCCTAGATACTACCTGCTTCTCACTACCATAAAAAGGAAAAGGATTTCCCCCCCTTTGGCATCATGGAATAAATAAAGCCATAGCCCCTTGATGTAGGGACTGCTTGGTGCTTAGTCTGTGTTTCCATCTGCAGAGCAGTTTGGCTTGGGTGCTGTCTCTGATGAATCTCTCTTATCAATCCTGTCCTGTTTGGATGTGAAGGATGGGCAGTCCTCCTAAGGCCACCAATCCAAGGCCCCAGGCAGATTGAAGGAATCACAGTGGACCATGGCACCCCACCTTGTGAGCTCTGGGGGAGCAGAACTGCTCTGATTTTTCAGCACTGAAAGAGAATATCAGGGCAGGATGAGGTAGAGGAGGTGTCATGGAAGACTTCACTGAGGAGGTGACATTTCAGAAGAAGCCTGAAAAGGAGAAGGAAGGGCCCTTTAGGCAGAAGGGACAACACATGAGAAAGCAATCTGGCATCTGTGAAATAAATACCCTGAGTTAACTCTTCTCTCTACTTTGGACTTTCCCCAGCCAACCAGAAGCTGAAGAACAAGTCATTCCATGTAGATTAGCACCCAGGGGCACAGTAGGGTTCTAAGGACTAAGGACTGTATTAGTTACATATTGCCACATAACAAATTACTCCATGACTGAGTGGTTTCAAATAATGATCACTTGTTCTCTCACGTTTACCAGGGATCAGGAATTTGGGAGTGAGTTTGCTGCATGATCCTGGCTCAGGGGCTCTCTTGCTTGGCAGGAGTTTGATTACCACTGGGGAATTTGCTTTCAAGCTGGCTTTCTTTTTTTTAGAGACAGAATCTTACTTTATCGCTGTTAGTAGAGTGCTGTCGCGTCACAGCTAACAGCAACCTCCAATTCCTGAACTTAGGTGATTCTCTTGCCTCAGCCTCCCAAGTAGCTGAGACTACAGGTGCCCGCCAGAATGCCCAGCTATTTTTTGTTGCAGTTTGGCTGGGGCCAGTGGCGCCCTACCCACTGAGCCACAGCCACCGCCCTATTTCTGTAAGTTTTAAAGCAACCACCATAGGATCTAGAGCAGAGCCATCCATTAGAGACATAATATGAAATATAGAAGTAATTTTAAATTTTCTATTATTCACATTAAAAAGGTAAAAAGTATAGAAATCATACATACTCTTTTTTTTTTTTTTTTGAGACAGTTTCACTTGTTGCCCTTGGTAGGGTACCGTGGTGTCATAGCTCACAGCAACCTCAAACTTCTGGGCTTAAACAATTCTCTTGCCTCAACCTCCCAAGTAGCTGGGACTACAGGCTCCTGCCATAACACTTGCCTATTTTTTGTTGCAGTTGTCACTGTTGTTTAGCTGGCCCAGGCTGGGTTCGAACCCACCAGCCTCGGTGTATGTGGCAGACACCGTAACCATTGTACTACTAGCGCTGAGCCCAAGCTGGCTTTCAAGCACGGTTGTTAGACAGAGGCCTTAGTTCCTTGCCATGTGGACAGCTCCATAGGAGATGCTTGAGCTTCCTCACAATATGGCAGCTGCCTAGCCCGGAGCACGTGACCCGAGAGTGTTTGAGGAAGGAATGAAGCCACAGCACCTTTTCAGGCCAAGCCTTAGAATTCAAAGCAATTTTGGAATTCTTTTTCTGGAAGGGCCATGAGAGCTGTTGGCACATGAGATCTGACAATTAAATTCTCAAACTCATGCTAGGAAAAGTGCCTTGAAGTATGGACTAGGTGCTGGTGTCAGTGCATAGCTTTCCAAGGGGAGTAGTTTGAAGCTGCTCATAGTGATATTCAGCATTGAGGTATGTAGTACTCTTACATCCGGATTGTGGGGTTCAAAGTCTCTCTTCAATGCCACTCGAGGATAGGGGTGTCCCATTCTAGCAATGTCCCATTCTCTCTGGGCTCAGTTTCCTTAGCCTCCTGCAGGGATCCGGGGTGTGCATGTTCACTATTCCCCAGCACCACTTCATTGCCTAGTCAGCCTGGGAGCCTGGGGCTGCTTGCTAGCTCCATTTGACTGGCAGGAAGATGGTGGCTCAGTGAGAGGAAGGGGCTTGTTCAAGGTCACCCAGCAAGGAGGTAGGTGGCTGTGGCTCAGATCCACCCAACTCCATTGGCCTTTTACCTCTAGCTTCTCTGGTTCAGTTTCTTTTAAGCTTCATTCCACTCTCCTGAAGGTGAGGGCAGGTGTTGGATAAATAAAAGGAGGCAGCTCAGAACTGACCTCCTCATGTGAGGACATGAGTGGCCCCCATCAGAACCTGAGTGTTCCACAGCCCCCACCCCCAGGTCTGGGCTGCACTCTTTGAGAGTGTTTCTTTTCTTTTCTTCTTTCTTTCTTTTCTTTTTTTTTTTTAACAGAGCCTCAAGCTGTTGCCCTGGGTAGAGTGCTGTGGCGTCACAGCTCACAGTAACCTCCAACTCCTGGGCTCAAGCGATTTTCTTGCCTCAGCCTCCCAAGTAGCTGGGACCACAACGCCCAGCCATTTTTTGGTTGTAGTTGTCATTGTTGTTTGGCAGGCCCAGGCTGGATTCAAACCCACCAGCTCTGGTGCATGTGGCTGGCGCTTTAGCCGCTTGAGCTACAGGCGCCAAGCCTACAAAAATATTTCTTAAAAATTTAAGGTCAAGTGTGGTGGCTCATACCTGTGATCCTAGTACTTAGGGAGGCCAAGGCAGGAGGATCACTACTTGAGGCCAGGAGTTGAAAGAGGCTGAGGTGGGAGCATCAATTGAGCCCAGGAGTTTGAGGCTTAGGTAAGATGTGATCACATCACTTCACTCCAGGCTGGGAGACAGAGCAAGACCCTGTCTCTTATGAAAAATTTAAAAATATTACACACTTACAGAAAAGTACATGTAGCATAAATAATCACAAAGCAGACACCTCCATTACCACTGTGTAGTCAGCCTTGTGGAAACCACCCCATCTCTGTTCCTAAGTCTAAGACCCTTTCCCTGCTGAAGAAACTGCTCTTCTGATTTTTTATGGTAACAAACCCTTGCTTTTAAATATGTATATCCCTAAAATATTTGGCAGATTTTGCCTGTTTTCCTTCTGACCTAACGTGAATGGGACAATAGTATGTGTCTTTCTGTGCACCTTCTTGCTTCATGCAGTGTGATGAAGAGATTCATCTCCATGGTGGCATGGACCGGTGACTTTTGCATTTTCATTCCTGTGTATTATTCCATGGTATGACAACATCATTTATTTATCCATTCTCCTGTTGATGGACATTAGGACAAATAGAGATCCTTGAGCGTTTTGTGAGTTTTTTTGGCAGATACACATCACATTTCTCTCGAACATATGCCCAGCATTTCAGATCACAGATCTTCCAGTATCTGTAGCTAAGATATGCCTGATTAGCAATGAGAGTGACTTTTGGTGTGAGCTAACCCCCACCTCAGAAGCACCTACAAAAATGGAGTCAGCTTTTCAGAAGCAAAGCTGGAGACTTGTGGGAAATGGAGGCACTGGAGGGTCTGAGCACGCTCATCTGAGTTTCCCTTGACGGCTTCTCCACTGGGAGCTGGTGCACAAGGTTCACCATGTGCGGAGAAGCCCACCCAGCAGCTCACATGCCCCACATGCCTGCACACACACAGCCTGGGAGTCAGGGCAGAGCTGGGTCACGTGAGACATCAAGGCAGCCACCATCTCTCCTGTTCCCTGCCTTTCCCCACAAAAAAGTACCACCCTATGGTGTGTTAGGGGATAAGCTAGGAGCAGATCTTTCTTTCTCTCGAGCTCTAGAAACCAGAAGGGGAATCAGTGACCCAGCTCTGTGGTCCTCCCCAGCACAGCTGAGCACTCCCCCCACCACCAACATAATGCTGCTTTTTGAAGCAAGAGTGAGCCCCCCTTTTCCGGTTCCCTGTGTGAGTGTGACAGCAGCGTCCGTGGGGGATGTAGTTTAATCAGATCTCAGCATTCTGGAATAGGATCCTAAATTGAATAACAGAATCCCAGAATAGAACTTGGAATAGACCTCGGGACCCTGGAATCCAGGCTAATTGCAGGGCTGTTAAGCCCCCCAGGGCATCACCCCTATCTCAGGACACCACCTCCCACCTCCAAAGCCAGAGCCAGGGGTTCCTGGAAGTGGAAGCATTCCTTCCAGGGCAGTGGGGGTGGTGGTGGTGGTGAGGGGTGGGTATGGAAACTGGTACATCCAGCTCTGGGCTCTTGTCTCTTTCTTCATGAGAGTCTTAGGGACCAAGGGACCTCCAGACCTCCAGATCTGATGATCTGCTCATCAGATCACTCTGGAAAGGAGTGGATTTGTCTGGTTGTGCATCCCCTACAGCTCAGACATGGCAGATACTGTGAGCTTGTTGCCCTCCTGAAATCCTCTGCCTTATGATGCCAAAACATCTGATGATTTGACCTCCTCGGGCCTCAGTTTCTTTTTCTTTTTTTCTAGAGACAGAGTCTTACTTTGTCACCCTCAGTAGAGTGCCTTGGTGTCACAGCTCACAGCAACTCCCAGCTCTTAGGCTTAGGCGATTCTCTTGCCTCAGCCTCCTGAGTAGCTGGGACTACAAGTGCCTGCCACAACACCTGGCTATTTTTTTGTTGCAGTTTGGCAGGGGCCGGTTCGAACCTGCCACCCTCGGTATATGGATCCGGTGCTTTACTCATGGAGCTACAGGTGCTGCCCCGGGCCTCAGTTTCTTTATCCATAAAATGAGACCACAGGCCTATTTTAAGGATTCTGTAAAGCAATGCGTGTCAGGTGCTGAACACACAACCTGAGCTCAGCACATGAGTGCTGAATAAATGAATGAATGGCCCGGGGAAGTCAAGCTGGGAGACTCGGGGAAATTCATGCTGTCTTTCCTGACTGTGTTGATACCTGGCACCAGCTCTCAGGTTACTTCCCTAGCCAGGCACCATGCCCAGCATGTTTTTGGCCTGTGGGACTAGGGCCTGGGTTTCACTTCCTGGGGAGTCTGTAAATCATAGGTCTTGTCCCATTTCATTTCGGTTGTCACTTGTGGGCTCTGTGCTGGACTCTTGGTGAAGGTGAGTGGGGGAGGAGAGTCACAGAGCCCTGTGCCCCTTGGCCCCTGCCTCCAGGAGCTCATTCACCCAGATACAGGGCAGAGTGTGTGCTAGGGGAGGGAGGGCTTGCAGTCTTGGTGATGTCTGTGGGCAGAGTAACTGAAGCAGATGGATGGTGAAGGGAAGGCCTCAGAGAGGAGGCAGCATTTGAAGGGTGAGGATAGGGTGTGTGGGGGGTGCATTCTAACCTGATGAGTTCATGGGCAATGTTCATGAGGGTGTGTGGCAGGAAGAGGGAGAGGAATGACAGGAGTTGAGCAGCACAGGGGCCTCAAGTGCCAGGATGAGGTGAAGAGCTGGCACTCTGAGAGCAACAGGGAGCCATAGCCATGTTTAGAGCAGTGAAGTGGCTTGGTCTAGGTGTGTCACAGAGGTTGGGCAGGGGCACTGGAAGAAGAAGAGGAAGGTGGAATAGTGGCTGGGGCAGCCCAGCTGTGTGTGTGTGACCCACCTTGCTTTCTTCCTATCCACATTACCTAGAAACAATCCATTTAGGGCCTCCCCTGAGCCCCAAGTCTTAAACACAACTTTGCAAATCCAAGAGAATTCTGATTACCAGAGGTGACTCCTGTAGTGGTGTCCTACCCCACCTCCCCTGGAGCTTCAGTTTTCCATCTCTAACACACACAGGTCAGACATAAAGGACCCTGTTTTTCCAGTATTGTATGCCTTGGCTGGAGTCACCCTGCAAACTGGGAGCAGAGCAAGGGCTGTATCCCAGTCACCTAGTTTGTGCCCACTTACACCCCTAAATCCCAAGACTCTCTCCAGCCCAGGGGATCTCTTGGCTGGAGGTATGGCTGGGCCCTCAGAGGACTTCTCTCCCTTCTTTCTGGTCTTGGTTTGCTCATCTGTAAAATGAGAATGAATATTTCTCCATCTCATAAAGTTGTCTGGAGATTAGATAGATCAGTAGATATAGGCATTGCTCGGACCTGAGAAATTATCCCCATCCTCTCCAACCTCTTACTTCACAACCCACTGCAAATTTTCCATCTTTGGTTCAGCTCCAGCATAGCTCTTTACTGTCCTCACAGCTCCAGGCTCTCTCAGCCTTGATTTCTCCTTCCACCCCAGCCCCAACCCCCGAGAGTGACTGTGTCTGGTTCTGTCTTCTTGTCAGACCAGTGGGGGAGGGGGTCCTCCTTGGGGTAGCATGGGGCTCACCGGGAATGTTGTTGATTATTGAAAAGAGGAAAGGAGGGGGCAAAGAAGAGATGCAGCAATGGGGAGCCAGGGAAGGTGGAGGAGGGAGGGAGGGCACTCGGCAGAGACCTCGATGGGACAGATGGAGAGAGGGAGCCGGAAGGAGGTGGGCAGAGCCAGATGGGCGGGCAGGGGCGACAGGAGGGGTAGGGTGTGGGGAGACCCAGATCCCGGCCTGGCACGCCTCCTCCCGGCTCCAGCGGGCAGCCCGGGCAGGGCCCGCTCAGGCGTCGGGCGCAGGGATCTCGGCGCGGGCAGCGAGCTAGTGAGCGTGCGTGCGGCGTGTGCGCGCCTGTGCGCCTGGGGCAGCCGGGCGGGCGGCGGCACGTGGATGCCAGCCTGGCGCGCGTCTCCAGGCCGGTGGGTAAGGCGGGTGCCGGGCCGCGGGGTGGGCACGGCCGGGACTGGGAGCTCGGCGTTGGAGCTTGGGCCTAGAGAGGAGGGGCTCCACACCCGCATTCTCTGGGCCATACTAAGACGCATCCCTTCTCTCCGCCGCCAAGCTGACCCCGGAGGGGGAAGGGACCTCGCAGTAGGAGGCGGAAGGGCCCATGCTCGGCTTAGCGCCTGGGCGGAGAAAATAGGGGAGCTGATACCTCAGGCCGCAGGGAGGGTGGAGGGTTCTGAGATGGGTGCAGATTCCACCCCACCCTTGTGGCCATCCCTGCCTCTCTTCTTTCCTCCCTCCCTTCCTCGGCTCATCCATCTCCAGAAGATTATATTTAAATATCTCTTTTGTGCAAGGCAGGAGCTGGGCTCGCCCCTAAGAGGCAGTTTCCATGGCAACAACAATTGCCAGCTTCCGTGTGGTGAATCAGCGTTGCCATGACAACCCCATCCTCATCTGCCCAAGGTGCTGGGAGGGGGGAGGAGGTGAGGGGCCAGCGGAGGTGGGGTAGGCTGGGGGGGAACAAGAGGCTGGAGCGCAGGTGCCCCCCCTTCCCAACACCCTGGTCTGCCCACAGTCCAGAAGCTGGCCCCATCTAGATGAAACATTTTCCCTTCCTGCCTCCAGCTAGCAGGGTGTGGTACCCAGGTGGAAAGGTCCTGGCTGTGTGTGTGTGTCTGTGTGTTGGGGAGGGGGCAATCCTGCTGACTGGGTGGGGAAGGGAGACACGGGTTGCCTTTTCCCAGATGGTCAGGGTTCCTCTGAAGGTGTGTCTGGGTGGCAGAAGTTTTAGCTGGGATAAGTGGGAACACTGGATCAGGCAGGCAGTGGCCTCTCTGGTGCCAGGACACACAGTCAGACACGTGTAAGGGGCCCAGGGAGAGGGAAGGGCCTCTGAAGGAGCAAGCTCAGAGAGGGGAAGGGAAATCAGCAAGGGGAGGTGCTTCGAAGGAAGGGGCACAGAATGGGGGCTGAATGGTAAATGTGGAGCTGGGGTCAGGTCACAAGGGAAAGAATTCAGAGGGGAGAGGACTTTAGGGGTCCAAAGATGGGGAGGGAGCTCTACTGGGGTAATGAGTAGAGAGATCTCCGAATCTGGAGTCCAGAAAGCCTTCACCTGCTGTGTCCTTACACAAATAACTTTTCTCCAGGCCTTGATTTTTATTTTTTGTACCACTTTTCTTTTATAAAATTTCAGAATGTTAGGAGATATACATGTTTTGCTTACATACTTTGTTTATGTACAGATTAAGTAAAAGTTATACATATAGGTGCACTCTTCAACCAGTGTGCACTGTACCCAATAGGTGTGAATTTGCCCATCCCCTCCTACCCCTTCCTCCCAGCTTGATTTTTTCTTTTTTTCTTTCTCTTCCCTCCCTCCCTCCCTGTTTTCCTTCCTTCCTTTCTGTTTTGAGACAGAGTCTCACTATGTTGCCTTAGGTAGAGTGCAGTGGCATCACAGCTCACAGCAACCTGAAACTCTAGGGCTTAAGCAATTCTCTTGCTTCAGCCTCCCAAGTAGCTGGGACTACAGGTGCCTGCCACAATACCCTGCTTCTTTTGTTGTCGTTGCAGTTGACATTGTTTAGCTGGCCCGGGCCAGGTTTGAACCCGCCACCCTCGGTGTATGTGGCTGGCACCATAACCACTGTGCTATGGGCGCCGAGCCTGCCTGGCTGTTTTTTGATTGCAGTTGTCATTGTCATTGAGCAGGCCAGGGCCGGGCTGGAACCCGCCAGTCTCAGTGTATGTGGCTGGTGCCCTACTCACTGAGCTATAGGCACCAAGCCTCCAGCTTGATTTTCATTGAGATTTACCTCCGTGTGTTCTCTTTACTTTTGATTGATTAGTTCCAGTTTGGTATTGAGTACATGTGTTTGTTTCTCCCTTCTTGTGATGTTTCACTTAGAAGAATGGTTTCCAGTTCCATCCAGGTTGTCTAAAAAAGATGCTAGATCACCATTTTTTATGACTGAGTAGTACTCCATAGTATGCATATAACACATTGTATTAATCCATTTAAGTATTGATGGGTGCTTGGGTTGTTGTCATGTCTTTGCTATTGTGAATTGTGTTGCTATAAACATTTGAGTGCCAGTGTCTTTTTTATAAAATGACCTTTTTTCCTTTGCACGTAAACTCAGCAGTGGGATTGCTGGATCAAATGGTAGATCTACTTTAAGTCTAGGCCTTGATTTTTGACATCTGTAAAATGGAGCAAAAACCACATCTGTCTTTGAAGCTGACATTTATTAAGTGCCTTCTGTTGTGCCAGGGCTCAAAAGTCAGAACTGTAGAAAGAGCAATTCACATTTCAGAGGGCTCTGTGGGTGTGGAGACCTATTTCATGATTGTCTGACCTGGGAAAGGATCTGAGAACGCTTTTTGCAATTCCATGTGCTTTTCTATATTGGTTGAAGTCAGCCTTTTCCTTCTGGCCTGTTCTGTTCAACAGGTTCTTTGGCCTTGTGGTGGGTGATGTTGCAATCTCCACTCTGGAGGGAGACAAAGCAAGACATAGGCACTTCCAGCCCTGAGGCAGAGGGAGAAAGGAGCCCCGAGGAGTAGGAAGAGTGGCTGCATGGCTTTTAAGTTAGGTTTTGAAAGATGAGTAGGAGTCCACCAGGGATATCAGTTTTGGAACAGGAGTCTATCCTAGGACCAGTGAAGAAGCAAATGCCTCCTGACTCTCACATCCCTCAAGTCTGTTCTCAAATATCCAAATCATCTAATATTCAGGACTAGATATGTTGTGAGGGTGAGGATTTATTACACTGGATATCATTTTCAATACCTAGAGTGCAACACAGAACAGTGAATCCAAATGATAGGTTGGTCCACTCAGATATGACATTCTTCTCATCCCAAACTCCTAGGAACAAGCTAAAAGTAGCTACCTTGGTATAGAAGTCAGCTATTGCTGAGTCACAAACCACCCCAACCATTTTATTTGTTCATGATTCTGTTCATGGGTCAGTGAGTTCTGTTAGGGCTCAGATGGGTGGTTCTTCTGCTGGCGTCTCCTGGGGTCCTTCATGCAGCTGCGTTCAGTTAGTTGAAATTTGATTGGACCTAGCTGTGCCACAATGGCCTCCCTCCCATTTGCTGTCTGCTAGGGGAACCTCTCTTTCCATGAGGTTTTCCTCTATCCAGTGGCTTTTCCACAAGGCAGACTCAGAGTTCCAAGATGTCAAGAGTGGATGCTGCAGGTCTCTTGAATCCTAGGCTTTGAACTCCCACAACTTCCATCATATTCTCTTGGTCACAGCAAGTCACATAGTCAAGTCCAGAAGCCAGGCTTGTAGAAATAGACTAGTTCTTGATGGTAGAAACTTCAGAGTCACATCACATACAGGAATTGGGCCATCTTTGCAAACAATTTTTCACAAGGAAGCTTCCAGGAGGAAGAGAGATTGTTGCTGGGTTTTGAAGGCTAACTTAATAGTTTGCCAGATATGGTCTCACCTAAGGTCCCACCCTCTAGTGGAACCATGATGTCATTTGGCTTGATTGGGGTTGTTAGTAGGGTGGTGAGTTGCTGAAGAGGGGAAGGAGCCAAGCCCCTGCCCATCACATCCCCACTGCTGACCTTAACTTCCCCCTCCTTTTCTCCACAGATGGCGCGGCCAATCCAGGTGAAGCCTGCGGACAGTGAAAGCCGTGGAGGTAGTTGTTATTTCTCCATGGCCACCAGACTGGGGTTGGCAGAGGAATGGGGGAAGGAGAGATATCCCTTCAACTTCTTACCCTCAAAAGGACAGTGGCTGATACCTGTGGATCTGCAGCTGGCCTCCCTGCCAGAAAGCATGCAACAGTCACATGCCTGCTCACATACCTCATGGTGCTAGGAGAGGCAGGGGTCTCTGGTGGGCGTAGGGGCAGGAGAGCAAGTGGAGCTGTATCCACAGGCCCAGGGAATGGCAGATCTGGTCAGGTCCTGCTGCCTTCTCCAGAGTTTGAAACAATCTGCTTTTTTCAGGGTGCAATATTAGGGGGTCTTCAGAGGCAGAGAGACTGGGCTCCCTGAAGGATTGTGGATTGCTTTCTGGGGTCTGCATGTGTCCAAATGTGTGTTTGTGCATTCCTGTGTGCATGTTTGTGTTTCTGAGTGTGCACATCTGGGCACACCTGCTTGCAGATGTGTGTATGTGAACATGTGCATTCATGCCTCTGCAGCTGGTGCACACAAGCACACGTGTGTAGTGTGCAGTGGAGGCACCTTCCTGCCTGTGTGCACATCTGTGTGCTGGCATGCACATGGATGTGTATGTTCATGCAGGTGTGCTTGACTGTTGGAGGCTGGGCATGTGGGGAGTTATGTGGGCTGGGGTGGTGGGTGTTTGCATAGTGGCTGGACCTTGGCTTGGGGGTATGCCCATGGAAGGGGGTGATGATCTGCTATTTCCAGTGGGATCCAAGGCTCATCATTCATGAAGATCTTGGAGATCTCCACCTCTCTGCTGGAGGGGAGCTGAGGAAGAGTAGCCAGACTTGGTTGAGGGAAGGTGTGAGCAGGGCTGTTAGGACTCCTGTGTATGTGTAGGAGCTCAGTAAACCCCATATGGGCTAGGAGCCTCTTTCACAATCCATCTTGGCTGCCGGTATGGGACAGGGAGTAAAGAGGTGAGGTCTTGGGTGGCGCCTGTGGAGGTGTTGGGTTCAAACCCAGACCTGGCCAAAAACTGCAAAAAAAAAAAAAAAAAGAAAGAAAAAAGTGGGGTCTGTATGTCTCCATCTTTGTCTTTCTCTCTCTCTCCATCTCCTTAAATATGTTTCTTTTTTCTTTTATTCTTTTGTCTCTCTGCATCTCTCTCTTATTCTCCCTCTTTTAGTCTCTCCCTGTCTCTCTCATCTATCTCTCCCTCTCAGTCTCTCCACTTCTGTTTCTCTCTCTCCCTCCTACCCCCATGAGTGACAGCTGCTGGAAAGTGGTTTCCATAGTAACCCAGCTCACCATCCCTGGGAGATGAAGCTGCCACTTTCCCTGTTACAGGGAGCAGTGCAATTACCAGAGGGGGCAGAGCTCTGCCGCCTCACATGGAAGAGGCTGGCACAACCCCAGCCTCAGATCTGGGCAGGTCTCAGCCCAACCCCACCAGGTAGGGGCTCCAGGCTGCCCAGGCATCTGATCCTAAGAGTGCATATGCCCTCATGCCATTCGACAGATGTTGATTGCCTGGAGGCTTCTGAGCCCTGGCAAGGTTGGGCAGGGCCTCTGCTGGGCGCTGTGAAGCTGCAGGAACCATTAGGGCACACCTCTGCCTGGCAGATCCAGAGGGCAGACAAACAGGGACCCAGGCTCAGCCAGGCAGTTGCTTACCCTGGTGCTATATGTGTGGGCTCTCTGGTGCGCAGGAGGCAGAGATCACTTGTGCCCTGAGGTAGGGCCAGGGGAGCGGAGGACTGAAGAGAGGGCAGGTATGTGAGGGGGGCACCATGGGAACAGAGGCTAGGAGTGGGGCCAGTGCAGGGCACGTGGGAGTTTGGAGGGATCTGGGATAGGGGAAGAGCGTGGCTGTGTCCTGTCTCGCACGTGGAGGGCAGGGTTAAAAATCAGGGTATAGTTAGTGGGGGGCTGCCTCCACGCCCTGTTAGAAGGGCGGAGAAATTCCTGGAGGCCGGGACTCGGCTAAGGTGGGTGTCTCCGCCCACAGGGGACCGGAAGCTGGTTGTGGGGATGCTGAATAAGCAGCAGTCAGAGGAGGACGTGCTGCGGCTGTTCCAGCCCTTCGGAGTCATCGACGAGTGCACCGTGCTCCGGGGGCCAGACGGCAGCAGCAAAGGTGACGCCCGGGGCGGGACAGAGCCTGTAGGGAGGGCGATATTTGTTATGCGGCGGAGCCTGGGGAAGAAGCAGGGCCTACAGGGAGGGTGGGGGTGGAACCTGTGGTAAGGGGTGGGGCCTGTAGGGTGGGGAGGAGTTGGCTCTGAGGGCAGAGACCTTGAAGGGCAGGTCTGATCCAGGGGCGGAGTATATGGGTGGGACTGTAGGGGCCCGGAGAGGTGCGGTGTCTGCGGAGGCGGGTCCAGGCCTATCGGGTGGGGCTTGTAGGGCAGGGCCATTACCAGGGGGCGTGGCTGGCCAGGTACAGGGCGGAAATTAGTCCCACCTGATGCTACCTGTGTTCTCTCTCCATCTGGGGCTACCTGTGTCCCGTGGTCTTTGATTCGTCCCCTGACTCTGTGGAGCTGTTTCCATCTGGATCTGCCTGAGTCTTAGTCGCTATCTCTGACCTGAGAGTCCAAATGACCGTGCCCGGGTCTCCGTGTGTATGGCGGTCTGTCTATTTGATTCTACTTGGATTCATCATCTGGGACTGACTCCCTGTTTACCTATCTCTGCCCTTGTCGTATCTTAGTGGGACTGAATGTGTCCGATGGTCTCTATTTGCCTGGCTTTCCTTTTGAAATTGAGAATATAATACACATACCACCAAATTCACCCTTTTAAAAGTGAAGTGCTTTTTTTTATATTCACACAATGTGCAACCATCACCACTGTCTAATTCCAGAGCATTTAACACCCGTACACATGCACGCACACATTGTGCTTGGCTTTCTCATAGTTCTATGTCTGGAGCTATATCTGGTGGCTTCTGGCTGTTCTACAGACTTTGTCCATACGGCTATCTGAATTTGTCTGTGCCTGATGGTCTCTGGCTTGTTGTCCATCTAACTCTGTCTGTGTGGTGATCTGGCTGGGGCTGCCCTGGCCTGGTGGTTTATGACCTCCATCTCTCTGACTCTTGTCATTTGGATCTATCTGGCTGGGCCTGACTGCTCATAAGACAGTGTGTCCAATGATCTGTCATTTTAACTCCGCATGTCTGATTGTAGCTATCTGGACCTCACTTGTTCTGATGGAGAGAATTTCCTCCCTGACTGTACACAGCATCACACTGTCCATCAGGTTGTGTGCTTAACACACTTTCTGATGAGCTGTAGATGGCTGTCTGGCTGACTTACTGATTGCATGAATGACTGGCTGGCTGGCTGGGTGAATGACCAGTGCTTGTCTAACTCTATGGATGTCTGTGTGACTGTCCTGTCTGACCTGTTTGGGTGTCCACCAGTTGTCTGTCTGAACAAATGCCAGCTGTCTTTCTGTTGCCTGACCAACTCTTTGGCTGTGTGTGTCTGACCATCTAAGGCTTCCTGCCCCTCTCCCATGGCCCCTGCCCACCTAGTCCTGTGACCCGTTCACCCCCCACCTCTTCTCCTTCTCTTGGAGCAGGCTGTGCCTTTGTGAAGTTCTCCTCCCACACGGAGGCGCAGGCGGCCATCCACGCCTTGCATGGCAGCCAGACCATGCCGGTGAGTAGGAGCTGCCTTCAATCATGGTGGTGGGCCTGGGAGAGGGCTGAGGGGCCAGGGACAACATGGGTCCTGTGCTTACCATCATCCACATGCACTAGCCCCTGGCTCTTTCTCAGATGGGGCACAGGTGGAGGAGGAGGTGCAGTCCTGGCTGCAGCCCCTGGAGTGGGTATATGTGTGTAAGTGTGTGAAAACTATGTGTGTGGATGTGAGTGTGCGAGTGTGCAGGGATGTATTGCAAGTGTGTGAATATGTGTGGGTGAGTGTATTAGAGAAATTGTTCATGTCTGTATATTAGCGTGTTACATATCTGTGTATGAGAGTGTTACAGGAGGGGTGTGTACATATGTATGAATGAGTGTGCCCACATGTGCCTGTGTATATATAACCTAGTACGAGTGTATATGTGCATGTGTGTATTCATATGTGTATGAGTATGATTGGGCAGTAGGGGGTGCATGTGTACACATCTGCAAGTATGTGCGAGGGTACATGTTCGTGTGTGCATGTGTGAATATGCATGTATGTGCCTGTGTGTCAGTATGTGTGAGCGATTATGTGTGCATGTTTGTGAATGCATGCAGGTCTGTATGAATGTGTATGTGTGGCATATACGAGGGTGTCCCAGAGAAGATGAGACCCCAGTCAGTTGCTGAGGCCAGGAAGAGGCCCTGATAAGAACAAAGGGAGGCTGGGAGGGCCAGGAGGAGGCTGGACCAAGGTCAGGCACAGGAAGTCAAGGCCTGAGCTTGGGCCAGGTCTATGGGGAGCAGAATTAGCTTCTAAGGCCGGGTGCAGTGGCTCATGCCTGTAATCCTAGCACTCTGGGAGGCTGAAGCAGGTGGATTGCCTGAGCTCACGGGTTCGAGTCCAGCCTGAGGAAGAGCAAGACCTTGTTTCTAAAAATAGCCAGGCGTGCTCACTTCGGCAGCACATATACTAAAATGGAATGATACAGAGAAGATTAGCATGGTCCCTGCGCAAGGATGACACGTAAATTCATGAAGCATTCCATATTAAAAAACAAAACAAAACAATAGTTGGGTGTTGTGGCAGGCATCTGTAGTCTCAGCTACTCAGGAGGCTGGAGGTAAGAGATTTGCTTGAGTCCAGAGTTTGAGGTAGCTGTGAGCTATGACACTATGGCACTCTACTGAGGATGACAAAGTGAGACTCTGTCTCAAAAAGAAAAAAAAAAGAACTAGCCTCTGAAATGAGACCGTGAGGAGAAAATGGATGAGTTGGGCGGTGCCTGTGGCTCAAAGGAGTAGGGTTCCGGCCCCATATACCGGAGGTGGCGGGTTCAAACCCAGCCCCGGCCAAAAACTGCAAAAAAAAAAGAAAGAAAAGAAAAGAAAAGAAAGAAAGAAAGAAAGAAAGAAAGAAAGAAAGAAAGAAAGAAAGAAAGAAAATGGATGAGTCCACTTGACCAGGGGGCAAGAGTAGGTGTCTGTAGCAGTGAGAGGCTGGAGGACTAAAGAGGCAATGGACATGGCCCTACCCATGGGAGCCATCACACAAATTCAAACTATGCCATGGGAAGCCAGGACATGGGAGAACCACCTCTCTTCTCTTAGTTGTGAGAACCACCTCTCTTCTCAAAGCCTGGAGGGGAATGATTTAGCTCAACACAAAGTCAGGCTTTCTCTTGCTCAGAAATATCTAGGAACAGGGCTGGTAGGCATCTCAGGGATTGAGATTTCTGTTAAAGAGGGCATGTCAGCAAAGACAGGGAGGATGCAGAGTGCTTTGTGCTGGGAGCCAGCTCACCTAGGAGAAGCTGGGTGAAGGGGAAAATGTCTTCCTTCTTGAGCCTCCAAATCAAGGTGTAGGCTGGCTTCATGAGGGTGTGGGCAGGCACCTGCCCTCAGGCCTCTCTTGATGCCAGTGGCAGGGCCTGTGCTGCCTTTCAGTGTGATATCTGTATTTCACCTCAGCTATGTGGTGCCTGTCCCACAGTTGTGCCTTCTGGCTATTGTTAGGTATGGGGTGACAGGTAGCTTTCTGTCTGTGCTCCAGTAAAGCAGGGCCTCCTTTCCTGGCTGGTGGCTGGTATCTGCTCCTCACAGGGTGAGTGAGTTGTAGATTTGTCCACCTGTGCAGGGCATACAAATCCAGGACTAGATTCTTGCTGGTTCTCAGGCAGGGAAATAGGTGTAAGATCATTCATTGTTCCTCTCCTGTGCCTGGAGCACCTATTCTCAGGTGTTGGGGTGACAGTGAGAGGGGTCTCCATCTAGGCCCCTACCATTTTTCTCCTGTTAAATTCTCCACTTGTTTTTGGGTGGGGGCTAATAATCAGGGTCTGCCCCTGGTGGGTGTCCCTATCAGCCCCCTGGGCCTCAGTGCTACACATGTAACATCCCACCTGTGTAGAAGCTGCTAGGCTGAGATTCTGATCTCCAAATGATTCTCTCTGTGTGCCTGTGGCTGGGGCCCATGGATATGGCTGGAAGCCACCAGCTTCCATACCCCTCACCCAGGGGCCCTGAGCTGACATGGTTTTGGAGATGCCGGAGCCTTGGCTACCTCCCACCTCTCTTTCCCTCCCTACTTACCGCTGTCCCTGCAGGGAGCCTCCTCCAGCCTGGTGGTCAAGTTTGCTGACACGGACAAGGAGCGGACACTCCGGCGCATGCAGCAGATGGTGGGCCAGCTGGGCATCCTAACACCATCCCTCACATTGCCCTTCAGCCCCTACAGTGCCTACGCCCAGGCTGTGAGTGCCCCCATGGGTGGTGTCTGGGGTCTGCTTAATCTCTCTCCTTCCCTTATCTGTTTCTTGTTCAGGGCTTCCACCTCTTTGCTCACCCTCTCCCTGTTTCTCTCTTGATCTCCCTGACTCAGAGTCCTCTTTTGGACTCTGAAACCCAACCCTGAATTGAGACCAAACTCAGAAACAGTCCCTAAATCCAGGCCAAGCCCTGACCCTGGACAGAACCCTAATATTAAATTAAGTATCAGGCCAGGTACTGTGGCTCACACCTGCAATTCTAGCACTCTGGGAGACCAAGGCAGGTGGATTACTTGAGCTCACCAGTTTGAGACCAGCCTAAGCAAGAGCGAGACCCCATCTCTAAAACCAGACGTTGTGGCAGGCTCCTATAGTCCCAGCTGCTCTGGAGACTGAGGCAAGAGAATTGCTTGACCCCAAGAGTTTGAGGTTGCTATGAGCTATGATGCCATGGCACTCTACCCAGAGTGACAAAGTTAGATTCTGTCTCAAAAAAAAAAAAAAAAAAAAGACTCAGTATTGGATAGAGCTCCAGAGCCTGCTGTCCTTTAAATTTAGATTATGCCCAATTCTGGATGAACCTCCCCAAATCCAGGCTGACTCTAAACTAAGTCCCGAACTGGCCAAGTTGAACTTTAGCTGAGCCCTGATACCAGGACAAGCCCTAGCTCCTAAGTAAGCCCTAAGCCTAGATTGAGCCCTGATCTCAGGCTGAGCCTCAATTCCTAACTGAGCCCTCATACTAGACTGAGCATTAGTCCCAGGTTGAGCCTAGATCCCAGGCAGAGCTCCACTTCCTAACTGAACCCTTAATTCCCCTTCTAATTATTGGGAACCAACCGTCCCTTTATGACCTATGATCACCAGTCAGGTATAACCTCAAATGTGCCCACTGACTCCCTTTCCACTTCCAGCTCATGCAACAGCAGACGACAGTCCTGTCCACCTCGGGCAGCTACCTGAGCCCCGGTGTGGCCTTCTCACCCTGCCACATCCAGCAGATTGGCGCTGTCAGCCTTAATGGGCTACCTGCCACTCCCATTGCTCCTGCCTCTGGTGAGAGACTGCCAGGAGATCCAGGATGGGTGGGCAAGGCTGGGGCCAGAGCCAGGCTGCCTGTGACTCTCTCCCATTCCACAGGACTGCACTCACCCCCACTGCTGGGCACTGCTGCTGTGCCTGGCCTCGTGGCTCCCATCACCAATGGCTTTGCAGGTGTTGTACCCTTCCCTGGTGGACACCCCGCATTGGAAACCGTATATGCCAATGGCCTTGTGCCCTACCCAGGTAACTCAGGGTGGTCCCCTGGGGCCTAGAAGGACAGCAAGGGGTAGTGATGGTGTTTCTGGAATAAGGATGAGTCTCTACACCATAGTGAGTGCTCAGGGAACAAGAGCAGGACAAAGAGAGTCTCAGCTGAACACATATGAGCTGTCAGCATAAGAATGAGGGCTGTGGCAGGGTAGTTGAACATAGAAACCGTGCGTCCAGATGTTTCTGTGTTTGCATTATAGTTCTGTGGCTCTGAATGGGTTCTTGTAGTCTCTGAGTCTCAGTTTGCTCATCTGGGAAATGGGTGAATAAAATGAATCACTTCATGAGCTTGCTTTGATCATTAAATCAGTATGTAAAATGCTAAGTATATCACCTGGTGCAAAGAATGGCACCATAAATCTTAATTATTAATCATTACCATTTGGAGAGATATCAGTTCATTCATTCACTTGACCACACTGTGATTTGGGCTGTGACTGCTCTCATGAAGTAGAGGTCCCACTTTACCCTCCACCCACAATATTAGGCCAAATATCTTCCAATACTTTACTTATTTATATGAAGTAAGTCATCTGTAGTTCCACCATGGAGGAGAATGTGTTAACTTTTTATTTCCAAATGATTGGAGGCTCACAAAGAGTTGCAAAATGAGTATAGAGCAATCCAATGTACCCTTCATCCTGCATCCTCAGCTGCTGACGGCTCACCTAACCACAGCACGGTGTCACAGCAGGGACCAACATTGGTGAGGTGCAGTTAAATCAGCTCCAGACCTTATTCGGATTTCACCCCTCTTTACATGCACATTGTGTGTGTGTCTCTGATATTTTGTCACAGATTTAGATTCATGTACCACCACATTAAGATACAGAACTGCCCCATCTCAGCTCACTGCCTGTAGCTCAGTGGCTAGGGCACCAGCCACATACACTGGAGCTGGAGGGTTCAAATCCAACCCAGGCGAAGTACAAGAAAAAAATAGCTGGGCATTGTGGTGGCTGCCTGTAGTCCCAGCTACTTAGGAGGCCATGGCAAGAGAATCACTTAAGCCCAAGGGTTTGAGATTGCCGTGAGCTGTGATGCTACAGCACTCTACCAAGGGCAATATAGCGAGACTATAACACACACACACACACACACACACACACACACACACACACACACAGAGTTGCCCCATCTCTACAAAGTAACCCCTTCTTGCTACCCCTTTGCAGTCACAGCCAACACAACAGTCCCCTATCTCCTAGAGCCTCTCTGCATTTGAGCTGAAGCTTTTGACTGAATTTTTCCTTAGACCTCATCAGCTTTGTGGCCTGGACAACCCCTCCTCTCACCCTCTTTCTTCCCCTAGTGGCACCTGGAAGGTCACAGCTGGATGGGGGATCCACAGGGTGTCTAATGAGCAAACTGATGTGAGGGACACAGAGCAGGGGGCAGGAATGGTAATTTTGGGCAGAGGCTGAAGACCTGGTGCATTCAGAAAATAGAGGGAAGGTCTTGGTGCCGGTAGCACAGTGGTTACAGTGCCAGCCACATACATCCAGGCTGGTGGGATCAAACCTAGCCCAGGCCAGCTAAACAATGACAACTGCAGCAAAAAATAGCCAGATGTTGTGTCAGGCGCTTGTAGTCGTCCCAGCTACTTGGGAGGCTAAGGCAAGAGAATCACTTAAGCCCAAGAGTTTAAGGTTGCTATAAGCTGTGACGCCATAGCACTCTACTGAAGGCTACATAGTAGGAGTGTCGCAAAAAAAAAAAAAAAAAGAAAGAAAGAAAAGAAAAAAGGAAATAGAGGGAAGAAGGACAGATCTGCTGGGAGGTGAAGTCAGAATAGGGAGAGAGAAGTGCGATGATGGTTAACCCTCTCTAGAGTCTGAGAAACCTGGATTCCAGTTCAGCTCCTGCCATTTCCTGAGTGCCCCTGTACGAGTGGCTTCACCTCTTTTGGCCTCAGTTTGCCCATTTGTGAAATAGGGTACATACCTATGAAAGGGTTAGCACAGAGGGAAAGCTTGGGTGGGTATTTTTGCGCTCCTCTCAGCCCTTAAGGATGCGGGTGGAATGGAAGGCTTCTGCTGCCCCTGCTCCACTCAGCCCCTCCCTCTGTCCCGCAGCTCAGAGCCCTACTGTGGCCGAGACACTCCATCCTGCCTTCTCTGGAGTCCAGCAGTACACAGGTAGGGAGGCGGCCCCTCAGCCATCTAGGCCCGGCCCTGCCGGCTGGGTCTTCGTTCCTTGCCTGGCCACGCCTCCTACCTCTGGCCCCACCCCTCATGGCTCCACCCAGGCCTCTTGTGCTGTATTCAACCCCTTGGCCCTGTACTAACTCTGCCCCTGCCACCAGCACCATCTCTTGGCTTAAGGCCTGCTCTTCACTCTGACCCCACCCTGTAATGCGCTCTGTTTTGAGTGTTCCCCTTTTCCACACCTCTGGCCCTGGCCCAATCCCAGGTCTTGTCCCTGACCTTCCTCCCTCCTTCAGCGTCTGCCCGCCCCCTCACATTTTGCTTTTACTCCACGTTTCTGCCAAAGCCCTCCCCCACCTCTGGCCCTCCTTTCTAGCCCTGTCTGTGGCCCCACCCCTCAAACGGTGGTCACGCCCACCCCGCTCAATCCCTGCAGTCTTGACTCCGCCCCTCAAGCCAAGAACCTGGCTCACTGTAGCCCTTGTAGCTCTGGTCCAGCCTTCTAGTCTGGCCCCGCCCCCCAAACAATGGCCCCGCCCTACTCTGCTCATCCACTTGGTCTTGGCCCAACCCTCCTTCGCCCCTCACGCCATGGCCCCGCCCCACTTTCAACTGCGGTCTTGGCTTCGCCGGGTCCACCTTACCTCACGCCCGGCTCTGCCCTGTGTCTCGCTCCGGTCTCCGCAGCCATGTACCCCACCGCGGCCATCACGCCCATCGCGCACAGCGTCCCCCAGCCGCCGCCTCTCCTACAGCAGCAGCAGCGAGAAGGTGAGGCGGCCGCGACCTCCCCTGGGCGCCAGCCCCGCCATCTGACCTGCTCCTGCACCTGCAGGCTCCGGGGCATGGCCGGGCCTCGGGACTGCAGGGCTGAGAGCAGTCGGGAGCCTGACAGGACTGAGTTCAAGTACTGATGCAGCCGCTCCCTCCCTGGGTGTCCTTGGGCAGCGTAATCTCCCTCTCTGGGCCTCAGTTTATTCCATCGAGTGGGAATCATGCTTTCCTCGACCCTGTAGGAATAGTCTCCTACCAGCCTTCTTCAGAACCGAGAGATTCTCTGAATTTTGGGAGAGGAAACCCTTTTTGAGGTTGGGGTCTGAGGAATCCCAGGTAAACTGACCCCTCACTAGTAAAGCCACGGTTGTCCAAGGGAGGGGGAGGGAGGGGTTAGATTCTGGAGTCTGACAACTGGAAGTCCAAGTGTACGCAGTTCTGACACTTATGATACATTATAAGGAAGGTACCTAATTTCCCATGCTTCAGTGTCATCATCTGCAGCACAGGAACTCAGGTATGCCAGGAGGTGTCACTGGGAAGTGCACAATGGCTGGCTCCTGACATGTAGTGGATGCTCAGCATCTGGGGAGTCCCTTCTTCTCTTTGTCTCATCTATTGGGTGGGGGAAGAGAGGAGTCCAGGGGAGAAGTGATGTGACCAGCCAGAAAACCCCCCCCAGGAAAGCTTGGCTGATAGCCTGGCCCATGGACTGAGTTTTTTCAGGCTCTGCCCAATTTCTCCCTTGTGGATTGGGGTTAGGGGAGGTGGACACTGCCAGGGTGCAGGAGCTGAGCTTTAAAAACAAGCCCTAGCTGAGGGAGGGTCCCTTGGCTGTGCCACCACCTGCTTTCCTATCAGCAATCAGATAGTATGTCCTCTGTGGTTAAAGCCGCTAACAGCAGCGAAAGGAATATTTGGATGAGACAGGACATTCTATGACTGCCACAGCACCCCTTGTAACCTTACCACAGGGTGTCACCAGCTGGGACTTTAGGGAGGGTTCAGCCACTTAGGGTCACTGTTTTACTGGATGACTTACACCTGGGTGCCCCTTCATCTAATTTCTCTGGCCTCAGCCTCAATCTGGGCGGAGGGGCTAACAGCGGATTCAAATACAGTCATAGTTGCTAAAAGGCTACACGTGCGTTCCTCTCAAATCACCACTGTGTGCAACATCTAGAAATCCAGACTGCAGGTCTTGTGGGGAAAATAGGGGTACAACTTGCAAAAACTTTATCAGTGACACTTTAAGAGCAAATGAAAGATGGAAACCTAATAGAAATGGTAGTGAAATTTTATACATGTTAAATAGTTAAGTGTGTGAATGACACAATACATATGATGCTTTATCATGGAAAAGACCTGGAGTTTGCAGGTAGAAATGACTTTGAAAGGGTTGCTGCAAAAGAGCATCTATGAAATGGTGGAAGGAATATGGTCTGAAATTAGACAGAAAGTCAGAACCCCAGATGGAGAAGGGTGTAGCTCCTAACACACGGATATATGTTTGAGGTGTGTGCATGTATGGAGTTTGTGTTTTTGCATGAGGTTCAGCTCAGCTGGATGTGATTTTCCGCATTGACTGAGGGTTTTTTTGGGGGGAGGATGGAAAGAGTGCATAAGGAAATGCAAAATTTGGGTTATGCTCAAAATTACTCAGTCACATTGGAACAAACTTGCTTTTTAAAAACAAGTGTTATGGTCCTAATTAGGAAGGTAAGGGGAAGGTTGGGAATGTGTAATTTTGGATTTTGTATTTTCTCTTGTGGGTTTTATTCATTGCTGGAGAAAGAAGGGATTACCCTTATTTGGGACAGGCATGAGAGACAGTCATCTTTAGGTTTGGGATTAGTAGATTTGGGAGGAACTGTTTATGGTTTCAGATAATCAAGGTTTTAAAAGGCTACTATTAATAGTTTTTATGTTAGCCATGTATTGGGGATTATTTGGGGAGAGGATAGTTCAGAGGATTAGCTATAACTTTTATAAAAAAATATTTCTGGGGTAGCACCTGTGGCTCAGTGGGTAGGGTGCTGGCCCCATATACCGAGGATGGCAGGTTTGAACCTGGCCCCAGCCAAACTGCAACAAAAAATAGCTGGGCGTTGTGGCGTGCACCTGTAGTCCCCGCCACTCGGGAGGTTGAGGCAAGAGAATCACCTAAGCCCAGGAATTGGAGGTTGCTGTGAGCTGTGATGCCATGGTGATGAAGTAAGACTATGTTTCCTAAAAAAAAAAAAAAAAAAAAATTATTTCTGGTTGGTATATTATGATGTTTGATTCTCTGTGGTTTTAGGCTAGCTGAGGTTTGGGAATGGAGGATTATCTTTTAAAATTTTACCTGATTTTATTTTTGTATCATCTGAGTTTTGAAAGTTATCCACGTTTGGGGGATTATCTCTATCTGATATTTGGGAAAGGAGAATTACTTTTTAAAATTTTATTCTGTAATCACTAGGCTTTTTAAAATGATGGTTTTAGTTCAGAACAGTTTTAGGCTTACAGAATCATTACAAAGATACTACCAACTTTCTATATTCCCCATTCCCCATCTGACTTTTGTAAATGATCTGAAGTGGGAGGTTTAGGGATGGATTTCTCAGGGTCATTTTGGATTCTCTGGGGTCTGAGACTGAAGATTTATCTGGGTTGTAATGGAATGGGCTAATGATCTGAAATCTGGAGATTAAGAGGGGTTTGTAGTATCTGAGTGTGGGATTGTATATATGAGCAAGAGATGGGTGTGCCCTGCTTCCCCTCCCCAACCCATGGCCATGCCCCTTCTTTCTGGGAGTCTCAGGGCACCCCTTTTCCAACAGCTGGAGAAGCCAGATGTGGGCTCCAGACCCGAGCCCCTCCCCTGGGGGGGTCCGCCTCCTCTCCTTGGGGGCTTTATGTCTTTCTCTCCCCCACCTGCAGGTCCCGAAGGCTGTAACCTGTTTATCTACCACCTCCCCCAGGAGTTTGGAGACACGGAGCTGACGCAGATGTTCCTGCCCTTCGGCAATATCATCTCCTCCAAGGTGTTTATGGACCGAGCCACCAACCAGAGCAAGTGTTTCGGTGAGTAGCTGCTTAGGCAGCCGGCACCCCTTCCTGCCCCAGCTTTGTGGCCCTGGAACAGAAAAAGGTAGGGTTTGGCTGTGGGGCATGTCTACTCCAAATCAATCACAGTCAAAAACAGAATGAGAGGTGATGTGTGGTGGTTCATGCCTGTAATCCAAGCACTCTAGGAGGCAAAGGCAGGAAGGATCACTTGAGCTCAGGCTTTCTAGACAAGCTGAAGCAAAAGCAAGACCCTGTTCCTACTAAAAATGGAAAAATTAGCAGACGTTGTGGCAGCCGCCGGTAGTTCCAGCTACTGGAGAGGCTGAGGCAAGAGGATCCCTTGAGCCCAAGAGTTTTAAGGTTGCTGTGATTTAGGCTGACGCCATTTCACTCTACATAGGGCAATAGAGTAAGACCTGTCTCAAAAAAACTCACAGAAAAACAAACAAAAAACAGAATGAACATTTATTAAGCACCTATGATGTACCAGGCATTGTTTGGGGTGCACAACACTGAACAAGGTTGACAAAAATCCCCCTCCTTCAAGGAGCTCAGAATCATTCTTTGCTGTCTGATGATGGAAACGTTCTGCACCTGAGCTGTCTGAGGCAAGCGGCACCTCCCCCATGTAACTTTACTGAGCACATGAAACATGGTCAGTGTGACCAAAGAACAGAATTGTACATTTTTATTTTGTGTGAATGAATTTAAATGTAAACAACTGCATGCAGCCGTGACTACTGAGTTGAAAGCAGAGACCTGGGTAGAGGAGATGGAAGCAAACAAATATAAGGCATAACTCAGGGAGTTTTAAATGATATGAAGAAAAATGAAAGTGCTAGGAAAGTAGAGGCTAGTGACATTGAGGTGGGAACTTTATCCACTGTGGTCAGAGGAGACGATGCTCAAATAGAGACCTGGATGAGGAGAAGCCAGCCATGGGAAATCTGGGTGAAGGTGTTCCAAGTGGGGGGCACAGCCCGTGCAAAGTCCCTAGGGAAAGACCATGCCAGACCTGTTGGAGGCACAGCAAGGAAGCCCCTGTGGCTGGAGCAGAGTGAGAAGGGGAAAAGAGGGAAGAGGGGAAAGCAGAGAGGAGACAGGAGTGGGTCATGCATGGCCTTGTGAACCATGAGGGGGACTTCCTTGTCCCCAAAGGCACAGGAAATTAACATTCAGAGAAGGGCTATTTAAAGTCACACAGAAACTATATTAGAATCAGTTCTTTTGAACACAGACAGGACTCTTAATGTCACACTATCCTATTTGAAGGGTCAGCCCTTGAGTACTTATTAAGTGCCTGTATGCATTCAGTATTTAACCATAAAAGGCACAATTGTCTCAATTTACTGAGGGAGGAAAGAGGAAAAGTGAATGGTCCAGAGACACGCTTGAGTTTACACAAGTAAGGGATCCCCACCCATGCTCAGGCCTACTCCTCTGTATCCTGTTACCAGGAAGGAGGAAGTTTATGGAGAAAAGCCCATCCAATAGCTTTCAGCAGTGTGATTTTGAAGTATGCATTCTCTGAGCCTCAGTTTCTCCATCTGTATAATCACAGGGTGATGAAGACCAGGTGTGGTGGCCTGTAATCTTAGCAGTCTGGGATGCTGAGGTGGAAGGATCACTTCAGGCCAGGGGTTTAAGACCAGCCTGGGCAATACAGCAAGACCCAGCTCTACAAAAAATAGAAAAATTAGCCAGGTGTGGTGGTGCGACTGAGGAGGCCAAGGCAGGAGAATCACTTGAGCCCAGGAGTTCAAGGTTGCAGTGAGCTATGATGATGGCACTGTGCTCCAGTCTGGGTGATAAAGTGGAGACCCTGTCTTAAAAAAAAAAAAAGGACGAGAAAACAAGACATCAAACCCTTACCCCCCAGCCTCAAATTCACCCACGGCTCTCCCTGGGGTCCTGACAGGGCAGGCAGTACCTGCTTCCCACTATCTCCCTGCCACAGCCCCCCTCAGAGCCTCTTGCAATCCCAGGGCTTACTCCCATATCCACCACCTCCTTGAGGGCCCTCAAGCTCCTAGGGCCCCCACTGATCCTCTAGAAAGTTGGTGAAGACCACATAGTTGGGGTGGGAGTTAAGGCCAGGGAACCTGGAGGGGAAAGATGGAAGGAGTTTGGGTTGGTGGGAACTTAAGGAAGGATATTCAGGAAGGAGGGTTGGAGTATTTCTGATGGCTTCAAGGGAGAGACTGGAGCAGAGAGGCTTCCAGAGGCAAAGACAGAGACAGAAACAGAGAGAAAAGGGAGAAAGAGAGGAAGAAAAGACTTAAAGACATGCAGACACACACAATGACAGAAAAAGAACAGAGAGCCAAGGACGTGCAGAGTCACACAGAGATGAGATCCCTGGTGGGCAGAGGCCTCAGAGGAGGTGAAATGTTGAGGTCCAGGGCTTGGAGAGAGGCAGGTATCCTGGGGAAGGGAGGGAGAATGTGATCCTCCAGGGATCCTCAGTGCCTGTCCTACCCCATATGCCAGAAGGGAAATGTCAGCAGAGCTAACCCCAATATAAGGAGCGGGTGCCCGGTCCCAGAGACAGACAAGTCCAGAGGTATTAGAACAAAGCCAGAGCTACTTTGTGTCCTCTGGCAAGGCCCCTGCCTGTGCACACACGTGCACACATGCCCACCAGGTCCCTGTGAGCTGGGAGCACAGGGCTTCAGCCACTGGAGCAAGTGCAAGATGCTTCTACAGTGCCAGACGTGAAGGTCCAAACCGGTCTCCGCAGGCTTCGTGAGCTTTGACAACCCAGCCAGCGCCCAGACAGCCATCCAGGCCATGAACGGCTTCCAGATCGGCATGAAGAGGCTCAAAGTGCAGCTGAAGCGGCCCAAAGATCCAGGACACCCCTACTGACCGTGCCCACAGCCGCCCTGAAGCTGTGGGCTTGGCCCAGGTGAGCCGCCAGGCGGCCCCACACCCTGACTCAGCCCTGCTCTTGTCTGCAACCCCCCTCATTCTCCAAACCCTCCCCAAATGGGGTGATGCTGCAGGACACTGCGAAAAGCCCCCAGGTTGGGTTGGCAGGGACAGAGCGGGATGAAGACACCCCCCCAATGCCCTGTGGTCAGGGCTGGAGCCAAGGGCGGGAGTTGGGTGGGGAGGGGAAGAGCCAGGGCCCACTGAGCCCAATGGGATCCTTTCTTGAGAAGGCTTTGAAGGATGAATAGAAGTTCACCTGACAGGCCAGGTTTGGTTGGGGGTGGGGGGAGTGTGGCTGGGGAGGGGCTTCTTTTCCATTCTTCTGTTCTCCCTGCCGAAAAGCACTAAACCAGAAGAAAATGTTAAATGCCCACCCCAGACTCCAGGCCCTAAGATTGGACCCCAGAATCTTCAGCTCATCTTGGAACCATGGCTAGGAGTTGGGATGTGGGGACACTGCCCAAGGCCTGGTCCAGTGGACCTGGACTGCTTCCTATCTTTCCCTGACCCCCACAAACTCCCCATGGGACTGACCAGCTGGGTCTACCCAATGGGTTGATGGGAAAGGGGGATGCACACCCCTCTCACCATCAGTCAAAAAACAAAAACAAATGGGAACTTCCCCCTCATCCTGAGAGCGTATTTTGCCATCAGGGCAAATAACTTTATCAATAGTTGCTTTGGGCAGATGAACAGCACACCTTACATGGCTGTCGTGGAAACTTATAACTGATCCCACACCTCAATGAGCCTCTTCTGTAAAATGGGCTCGTGAGAGTTGTCTCCCCAGAGGCAGAAGGAAGGACCCCTCTCCAGAGGATGGGGGTCTTTTCACACTTGAGCCTGGAACCCACCACCTAAAGAGCTCTGGATAATTTGTTTTGATGGGTTTTTTTCTTTTTTTTAAAAATCACCATCACTTTCGTCATCAAAGAGCCTCGCCTCGGGGTCTGGCACAAGTAGGTGCTCAGTCAGAGACTGTTAGTTCTTCTCAGACTCTCCCTGGGCGGCAGCTCACAGATCCGAGTGTATTTAGCTGCATGGGACACACCTGTGGAAACTGCCAGTTGGAAGCGAAACCCAAGGCCACTCTGCAATCCGCTCCCTTTTAACTCTCAACCTGCAAATCCTTACTGAGCACCTTCTGTGTACTAGGCATTGCTGTTGGCGATTGGAGACCCACCCACCAATGAACAAAACAGGTTGGGGTGGAGGGGCAAGACAGAAACTTAAATATTTGTCCCCAAATGCTGAGGAAACAGGCTCAGCAGCAATGTTAAATCCTTTCAAAGCCAAGTTTGTTGTCCTCTGAACCCCAGGACTTTTGTTCTTTTGGAAAAGATGGGGGCCCTTGGGTTGCTAGACCCCAGCCAGGCCAGGGTGAGGGGGTGGAGGAGGCTGGGGAGGTGGTGTCCTCCGCCTGCATGCCCTGCCACCATTGTTCCCTAACACCCATCCCCTTCTCCCCCAGGTGAGGGACCTTCCCATCCCAGGAGGGTCTCCCGCTTCCAACCGATCCAGGACTTTTCCGTAAATTACAACCGTTCTTTGGACACCAGCCCTCCCTTCCCTTTTCCCCTTGTGCCACCCCCTCTCCAAAATGTGAAACACCATCCCAAAGGCCACATCGAGTAGGGAGGGGGCTTCTGAGTTGGGGGCAGAGGGTTTCATACCCTAGGTGCCCTTTGGGAGAGTTCCTCACTCTTGCTCCTGCCTGTCCCCAACTTGGTGGCTTCCCCAAACTACATGGCAACTTTTCCTATATATATATATATGCGTATATATATAGAGCTATAGAAGGTATATATATTTTTTGAGTATAGAGATCATGGGACCAAACTTTGCCAACTTCCTCCCATCCAAGAGAAGGTGACCCTGGGCCAGTCATTCATCAGGGACATAGGAAGGGCTGAGGCTGGTACTAGCCAGGGGCCCCCCACCTCCCAGCTGATACATCAGACCAGGAATCCACCAACATGATATACCTCCAGGACTTTGGGGCCCCCCAATTTTTGAGGGCCTTTGGGCTCAGCTGATTTGAGTGTCCCTGGTCCCAGCTGCAGCTTCTGGAAACCACCCCTTGTCCCTAGGGCCCTGCCTTCCTGGATGTAGGCACAAAAGAGACCCTCTGGCTTCCCCAAGCCCTTCTCTGTTCCCCATCCCTTCTCAATCATAGCCTTACTCATGTGACCAATAGCCCTTAGCTTTCCGTCGGGGAGGGGGCAGATGGGGTTGGGGGGAGTCCCCCATTCACCAGCGCCCCCCTCCCAAGGGCAGGCAGCCATCGTCCCTGCCTTCAAATCACCAGCCTCAAATTTAAGGTCTTGTAACGAAGATTGCCAAGCGTGTTGGACAAGCCCTACCTGGACTGGCCAAGCACCCCTTTATTGGAGACAGCGAACTCGATAGCGACCTTCATACCTCTACAGAGATTTTTTGTTTTCTTTTTGGTCTTTCTGAGCAGGTACAAAGAAGAAAAAAAATAGGGGGAAAAATCGAACCACAATGGATTCTTGTTTCCTAGCTGGGAGTGGGGTGGGGTGGGGGGTTTGTGGGGTGCCTCTGTAAAGCTACCCGATCCATGACACCCACGTTGAAGCACAGAGTCGAGTTCGTTTGGATGTCCAGTGGGGCCTCTTGCCAAATGAGGCGCTGGATAACTTAATAAGCTCAAAAAAATTTTTTTAAAAGAAAAAAAAAAACAGCATTCCCTTTTGTTTCTACCAAAATGTGTTGACTGACCCAGGAAAACAAAAAACAAACGAACAAAAAAAAAAGAAAACAGGGAAAAACACAAAGCAAAAAAAAAAAAAAAAAAAAACAAGGAAAAGAAAAAAAAACTTCCAATCAGTTGTTTCTATATTCCAGAGTTTGATAATTGTTCCCAGACACTCCTATAGTGTGCCTGTGTCCGTGCGTCTATGTGTGCAAGCGTGTGCCAAGGGGCTTTGCAGGGGTCTCACCCATGTCCCCAGTGTCTGCTGAGCCCCCGTGGGCCTGCTTGGGAATGCGTGCTGGTGTGCAGTTGTGCGTGTCCTTCTGGTCCATGTTTACTGGCTGTAAATACCATTTTTATACTCCACATCGAAGACCTGCGTGATTTGTATGATGTACTTTATTTCTGCTACGAGTAATTTCATGAAGTTTCAATTTGAAAACTGACTTTTGGGACAAACCAACACTACACACACACAGACACACACACAAAAAGAAAGAAAAGAAAGACTTGAACTTGGAGTTGACTTGGTTTGAGTTTTATGTCAAAGAAGATTTCCTGAAGCTGGAGAGGTCCTTGTCACTGTTGCGTGTTTCAGGTGAGAAGCAGCGTCGTCTTAATGTCCAAAACGCCTCTCTTTGGTCTGAAAAAAAAACCCTAAAAATTTATTTAATAAAAGTTTTACTTGCTAAAGGGCTGACTCTTTCCTTATTTCCTTCTCTAGTCAATAAAGATCAAGTTTATCAGGCCCCACTGGACACCTGGGCTAGAGAGTAGTTCCGATTTAAGGTTAGGGGGATGCAGGAGAGGATATTCCAAGAAGAAAGGTCTAAAGTTCTGATATCTGGGATTCTGTATAGAAACTGAAAGTATGAAGTGTTGTTTCTCAAGAATAGCAGGTGCATTTATTTGGGGATCCTCTCATACGTACATTCATTAACTCAATGAACATATATACTGAACACCTAGTGGTCACGGCCATGGCAGTGACTGTGATGGCTCTGGTCTCTGCCCTCATGGAGACAGCCCAGTGGGGGACAGAGGTGCTATATGATAAATTACACAATTTTTAAAAATCGAAGTAAAATTCACATCAGGAAGTATTCATCATTCTAGCCATTTAACAGTGACTCAAGTGCATTAATGATGTTGTGAACATTATTAATGTTTAATTCCAAAACATTCTCATCACCCCAGAAAGAAGCCCTGTCCCCGTCAGCAGTCACTCTCCATCTGTCCTCAGCCCCTGACACCCATAGATCCACATCCTGTCTCTCTTGATGTGCCTATTCTGGACATTTCATATATATAGAGTCATACCTGTGTGTCCTGTATCTGGCTTCTCTCACTGAACACAATGTCCTCAAAGTCTATCCATGTTGTAGCCTGTGTCAGAGCCTTGTTCCTTTTCATGGCTAAATGATACTCAATTCCATGGATGGTCCATTGTGTTTATCTGTTCATCTGTTGATGAATATTTGAGCTGTTTCCACCTTTTGGTAATTGTGAATCGTGCTTCTGCGAACATTTCTGTGCAAGTTTTTAATGTGTGTGTATGTCTTCATTTCTTTGAGGGGTAGACCTTGGTGTGGCATTGCTGAGTCAAATGGTGACTCCACATTGAACCCTTGTAAAGAACTGCCAGACTTCCACAGTGACTGCACCACTTTACATTCCCACCTACTGTGCTTGAGGGTTCCGATTTGTCCACATCCTCATTCACACTTGTTATGCTGCCCAGGCTGGTCTTGAACTTCTGGGCTCAAGTGGTCCTCCTGCCTTGGTCTCCTGAGTCGCTGGAATTACAGGTGTGAGCCACTGCACTTGGCTTTAAGAGATTTAAAATTGGAATGTTATGAGACAGTCTCCAATTGGGCCTGACCCTGTCAAGGACACTGGGAAAGGTGTCCCTGAAAAGGTGAGGCTTTAAAGATAAGCTAAAACTCACTGGGGAAGAAAGGTGGATAGCTGACCTGAGAGAATGGTTCATCCTGAAGCTTTGCATTGAATGGGTGGCAGGTGAGAAATGAGGCCAGAGCTGTAATAAGTTGGCCCAAGGTAGTTGGGAGAGCCAGGTGACAAAGGGATAACCGTGTCAGCCTGGAAGCAGAGGCTGGCCTCAGTGTTCCAGGGTTTTGATTTGGATAAGGAGGGTAGATGTGGCTTTGGCTAGGAGGGAAAAATGCCCTAGGTGAGGTCTCAAAGTCCTTTCAAAAAAAGGAGTCCTGAGACCCAGAGTGGGTGACTGGACTCCAGTGGAAGGCCTAGGTTGGAGAATGGATAGGTTGAGATGGCTACACACAACGGGGCCTTCCAGAATTGATGGTTATGAGTTGATATCTTGCCTAGCGCTTAGCAGAAACCACTCCTGAAGAATGAGGCTAATTGAGGGCACAACAGGTTAATATGTATAAAGCTCTTCCTGGTCCAGAGAAAGCACTCCACAAGTGTTAACTGCTGAAAATTCTATTTCCTTTCTTGTTAGTATAGTGGTGAGCAAGGAAGGGGGGACACACAAAGAAAAGAAAGTGGGAAGGAAGGAAAGGAAGGGCGGGAGGGAAGGATGGAGGCAGGGAAGGAAAAGAAAGTAAAAACGTTGTAACTTTCCAGAGGCTTTACCCCAGCTCACCAGTCGGGGGCAGCAAAGACCCATGCCTTCGTTCAGTACAAGCGATTTCGCTTGAAATGCTGAAAGCATTTACTGAGCCCGAGTGTGTACCACGCGCTGCACTGGGATCTGGGGAGATGGTGAGGTTCTCTCTTGGGACGCAAAAGCTACCCTGTCCAAACTTTTCAGGACTGCAGGATTAGCCCCTGTCTCCTCACCCTGAAGACTGAATGTGGTTGGGCTGCCAGGCATGCATCCACCTCGGCATTTCTCCATCCTGGAACACTCCCTTTCCCAGCCTGGAGTTCAGAGATGTTGCCCTGGGAAGGAGACACTCGGGACTTTCTAGGCACAGAGAATGGCATTAGCAAAAGTGTAGAGGTAGGAATGACCTAAGTTAGGGAACAGAGAGCACTTCACCCTTGGCCTCAAGGTTGCACAGAGGAGCGGAGTAGGGCGTGTGGTGATGGAGACTGAAGGTGAAATAGAACATGAGCCCCTCCAATACTGGGGCTGGAGTCTCATCTTTGAGTCCTCAATATTTGCTGTTTGGCCCAAGATTTGCAGGTCCTTGCACCTTGAATGTATTTCAAGCCTGTTTCCTCGTCTGTAAAATGAGACTCAGGATATTATGCAACCTTTCAGAATGGTTAGGCAGATCAAAATTAATGTATGTACACGAGCAATATTATAAGGCAAAATAGGACCTCCTCCTGGGTCAGAAAAGTGAACTCTCAAGTATCACTCCTGCTGAATCCGAGAGACAATAAGCATTTATTAAGCACCTATTGTGTACCAGGACATGTTATAAAATGCGCAAAAGTTCTGAGCACGCCCCCAGAGCTTGCCTATCCCTAATTTCCTCCCACCCCACACCGCAGGCACAGCCCCGCCTCCCCTCACCTCCTCACATTCCCTAGTCTACCCAGCGATGTGGTGGGAATGATCTGCATGTTACAGCATGAACTCTGTTTATCTTTAGAGCATAGTTGTTTGTGGGAGTGACGACTTAAGTGACCCTTAAAGGTGCAGTAACTTCTCATGGTCTCTGCACATCTGTAAAATGCAGGTTGGAGTGTGAGGAGCATAGAAATCAGTTCAGACCAGTGATCCTGAAATAGCTGTGACATTCTGGGTGAGACTCAGGGATGCTTTCTGAGTGCTCACTACATGCCAGACACTTTACTCCAGCTGGGGCGCCCAAGTTCCTGCTTAGCATGGGAGCTTCAGCACCGGGGGTCGCGGACAGCTCCCGGCCCTGGACAGAGGGGTTCCCGTGTGGGAGTATTTGGAACAGGATTCAGAACGTCAGCCAGCCTACAAGAGCAGGGACATGATCTTTCTCTGCCTGTTTGTGCCCCAACAAAGCCTCACATGAACCCAGCCCTGATCTATGAATCCACCCATCATCTCAAAGCAATGCTCCCCAGGACACAACTCTGTTCTTGGTCCCTAATCCTGCTCCCCTCTCATTGCCCACATCTCAGCTGATGGCACTTCAATCCTTCTGGGTGCTGGAGTCTGGACTCCTTTCTTTCTTGCTCAACTCTATATACAATCTATTAGCAAGTTCTGTCACTTCTACCTTCAACACTGCATCATCAGTGTGCCCCTTTTCCGCACTCCTCTGCCTCTGGATAGTCTAATCCCATCATCACCCAGTCCTCTTCACCTTCTCTCTGGCTCCCACACTTTCCCCCCCCACAGCCTACAATCACCACAGCAGCCACCAGAGGGCACCTGTGAGCACCTGAATCAGGGCTCCTCCCTTCTTTGCCCATAACACTCCATGGCTCCCACCTACCTCAAAACAAAGCCCAAATCCTCCCTACAGCTCACAAAGCTTTGTAAGACCTGTCCCCATCACTTCCTCCTTCTCCCCGCTCACTCACCCTGCTCCAGTCTCCTCCATCTTCCTCAAAACCTGCAAATTTGTTATCATCCAATTTCTACTCACAGGGGAACATAGAGTGAACAGAGGTGGGGAGATTAGCAGAGGTCTCACTGCACAGGTGTCATAGGCCACGGTTACCTGGTGAGGACATTGGTCTTTATCTTAAAGGCAATAGGGAGCCATGAGAGAATTTTTTAATTGGGGGGGGTGAGGTGACTTGTGTTTTTAAAAAATCTGCCTCTGTCTGCTGTGTGGAGGGAATATGTACTGCAGAGGAGATAAGTTGAAGTGGGAGTCTGGTGTGGACTTCCAGGAGAGCAATGGTGTAGCTTGGTGGGGCCCAGGATCCCCGCTCCCAGAATTTTCACTGGACACAGTCACCTTTGACATTTGTATATGACTGTATATAGAGATCTATCTAATATCTGTCTCCCCCATCATGCTGAAGCTCCCTTGAGGGCAGAAGCAGGGTCTGTTTTGATCCTCTTTTGCTCCCAGAGTTCAGTACAAAGACTGGCCTAAAGGAGGTACTCAAAAAAGGTCTGATAAATTAGTGAATAAATGAATGCCTCATGCCTAGAGCCCTGGCTCTCATAACAAAGCTGTAAAGAGGGCATACATCACCAGACCCACTGTACAGGTGGGAAAGCTGAGACTCAAAGATGGGTAGGGATTTGCCCAAATGAACAAATCTAGGTAGATTCAAAATAGTCAAGTCCTTTGGTGATCACAAAAGATTTCTGGGGGAAGGTGGCATTTGGGCGAGGCCTCAAAGGATGGGATAAAGGTTCAAGTGTCAGAGGAGGGCACTCCTCATAGCAGGAAGGGCATGAGCCAGGGTGAAGGCTCAGGATGGAAGAGGATGAAATCCAGCTGGAAAACCAATAGGCAGACACTGCAGAGCTTGAGGGTTTGACAGAAAATCTGTCCCATGCAGGGAAGAGAACTGTGTGGCAGCCAGTGTTCATAACATCTGTCCCTGCCCGGGAGCCTTAGTATGATCCCTACTCCTTGGATGTAGGTGACTTGCTTCTAACCAAGAGAATATGGCAAAGGTGACCAATGTCACTCCCATGATTAAGTTACTATTTCCCCCAGTGATTTTTCTTAATTGTGGTAAAATAACACACAGCATAAAATTTACCATCTTAACCATTTTTAAGAGCACAGCATTATGCTCAGAAAACAGTGTTAGAATATCCATGTATATTCATAGATTTACCTAGTTCTCTAAGCTCTGTTAATTTTTGCTTTATGTATTTTTATTTATGACTGGTGAGTTGGTTCCTTTATCATGGGTGATTCCTTGCTGTGTTTGATTTTAATATAGCCTCTTCAGCATTTTATTAATTGGTGTTTCTTGGTTTATTTTTTCCATCTTTTTTCTTATAACATATGAACATCCTTCTATTTAAAGTGGGTTTCTTGGGCAGGGCCTCTGGCTCAAAGGAGTAGGGCACCAGTCCCATATGCCAGAGGTGGTGGGTTCAAACCCAGCCCTGGCCAAAAAATGCAAAAAATGCAAAAAAATAAATGTGATGAAAAGCATCTGAAGATTTAAAAAAAATTAAAAAATAAAAAAATAAAGTAGGTTTCTTGCTAATCATACATTTTCTCAGCTTTTGCTTATTGTGACATCTGCATTTCTGCTTCATTTATGAATGATATTTTACTGGGTACAGTATTTTGGGTTGACAGTCTTTTTCTACCAACACTTTCAAGATGTCACCATACTGTCTATTTGCTGATGTAGTTTCATATGAGAAGTCTTCTGTTCTTTTTTCTTCCCCCACCTCCTACCCCACTTCCTCCTTGTTCCCTCAAGAATGTTCTCCTTATCTTTGATTTTCTGCCTTTTGAATATATGTTTGTGTATGTGTTTGGGGGGGATATTCTGTTTGGTATTTTCTGAGCTTTTTGTATCTGTGATTTGATGTTTTTAATTTTGGAAAATATTCTTCTGCCCTATTCTTCCTTCGCCTTCTGAGATTCCAGTTACACTTCAACACTATTCTCTCAGCAACTGGTAGAAAAAGTGAACAGAAAATCTGTCAGGCTATTGAAGACTGGAATAATACTATCAACCAAAGGGAAATGACATTTATGGACTACTGCACCTAACTACAGCAGAATATACATTCTTTTAAAGTTAGATAATTTGATCTTGACCCACAACTTGTGGATGCTCCCAACCTGTCTTTAACACCTCTCTAATATCTGCTTATCTTTCTTACAAAGGGACAGGTTTTGGGCTTTGTATCTGGTTAGAGTGTGATAAGATTGAGAGGGTTTTCATTGCATTTATCTTTATATTAGGTTGTTTCAAAAGTTTTGTCCGTTTTACTGTCATGTGTTTTTGTAGCTCCATATCTCAATAAATATTTATTCTACTGTGTCGTGGTATATACTGATCAATGGAGAATTTTGTACTCTATACATTGATGCTGTTC